>NW_010584409.1:46229-67922 GCF_000705375.1 Tinamus guttatus | reverse complement strand
ACAAGCTTCATTACTGATTTTTTTAAAGTTCATTCATAGACTAGCATCAAGATGCTAGTACCCTTCATACCTACGAACATCACTACAAAACCTGAGAGCCTAGAAACCCACTTGCACTAATTTTAGCCTTCAAAGGGGCAGAAGTTCTTGGAGGAGCCAGTATCCAGCCATTTTTTTTGCTGAAAGGATCCTCAGCAAAGGGACAAACTTAATCCCATTACTTTACTGCCTGAAGGGAATTACCCAGAAATTTTCCTGATGCAAGGAAGCTATTCTTTCATCTTTTTTTCTGAGTCATGCCTACAGTACCTCTCCGGAATGTAAATGTGTCTGGTTTTAATGATGTGACAAGGTAATTAAGTGGTAATGCGTGGATGCAAAAGGTATAAAAGGTGCCAGATCTAGTAAATGCTGAAGCCAAGCTAAGGCGTTTACCAGATTTACAACACTTTTGCAGATATAAGGTGCTAATATTCAGACCTTATTACTGTTACACAAAGAAATTTCATAGTAAGAGACAAAGATATTAACTTCATATTTGCATTTTGAATATGTATTCTGGCAAACATGCAACTGGGCCCCAATGAGAAGCAATAGGAAAACTAGGACATAACACTATTATTGTTTAAATGACAATAGGGCAGCTCAGAATTAGACACTCCCCCTTCCTATTCTGCATTAGCTTGGTGCAATATAATTTAGATGAGCTTATATAAATAAATTCATGTTAGACATATAATAGAAATCTTTAGTTAGAAATAAATAAAGCAAGATAAATTCAATTTGCCTGGATGAAATTTGCCCTGTATCTGTCCTTTAAATTTCTCCAATGACTGTAAATGGTTGATTTAAGCAGCAAAGTGTATGCAATCTCATTCAAGGTGCGTGTTATCCTCTAACTAAACACATTTCCTATTCAGATACAAAACTCAGACTATGTTATGACAATAATCACTTGCATAACAAGTACCCAGCTCTGGACACTCAGTTATTTGTATGGCAGAGTCGAAGCTCATAGTTTGCCTGGGCTCAGAGGGCAGCTATTCTGGATGGGGGAAGAATGCACTGTGGCAAGCTGCAGGATCCTCGGCCCTGTGCAAAGATCGCAGTGAAATTCTGTTAACCTCAAAGTGTCACCTTGGCCTTTGCACAGCTCCATAGCCCACCACCTGGCCTATAATTCCCAGCAGCGTTGCACATTTGACAGCTAGTGGAAAAAAATCTCTGCCTGTCCTGCACTCATTGCCTCTTCTTTTGCTTTCTAATTATGCCTTTTAGAATCGCAATGCTGTTAGCTGGCATCATTTGAGTAACAAATGATGACACGACAAAGCAATGGAAAAGGAAGATGATTTTTAAGTAATGGTATTTTGGAGGAGAGAACAGAATGACGTGAGATACTGAAAGTCTGGGCAGTGTGTGATTTACAAAAAAAAAAAAAAAAAAGTAAAGAGAGGACAACCTTGCAAAGATGATCAAGAAATTGGTAGCTGCCAGATCCATGACCTTTGTGCACCATCTGTGTCGCTATATCACTTCTCTTCCCACTATCTATCAGTTCATTGACTCGAGATAGACAACATCATCTTCTATCGGAGTGACTTCCATCTGAGGCGCTCTAACTTTTAAAACTATGTTAAGCTCATTATTTGCAATTGTCAGACTATATTTTTACTCATGTATAATGGGCTTTCAGTAATCATGTCTAAAGAGATGCAATACATAGACGAAAGAAATGGAAAGCTTCCTTAATAAGCTCCTCTGCATGCTTTCTGAATGTAGTTGAGACTCACCATGGCTAGAAAATGGGTTGATGTGAATTGCATTTGCTTTTTGAGTGAGGTATGTGTGATTTCAGAGAAACATGCATGCCAGGGAGAGGCATTCAGTGCAGCCAGCCCTGTGAGTAGCTGTAGCTGTAGCATGGAGCTAGAGGGTGAACTTCATGCAGCCACCATGTAACAATCCATTCACATTGCTGCATTGGATTTTGCCTCATGTTGTTTAACATGTCACTACCAAGTTCACCTGGGAAGCCTCTAATACCTTTACCAATGAATAAGCATTAACTTGGCAAGGAAGAGGTCAAAATTCTGGAGCTGGAAGGGGAATTTCACAACTGTTAAAGCTATGAATGAATCTCAGGTGAAATGCTGTATTCCACAATTACAAATTTAAAAGTCTTTAATCACTGAAAAATAGTATTTTGCAAAGTGTTTTGGTACTTAGGTAACTTCTTGGAGATGTTAAGTTTAGAGTTCATAGTCATAGTGGTTTGTACTTAGTTTTGACAAGACATAATACAGATATCCTCTTAGCGAAAGTTAGGCTAAAAGGAGGAGAGATTTTCTAGAAAGCTATGTGGATATGTTAGTTAATAAGTTCAATAAAAAAAGTAATCACTGCATACCTTAAATTTTAGGTATCAAAATGGAAAATCTTTAAAGTGGAGTCTCTAGTTTTCAGAAACCTTTGTTGCACAAGGTGTCGCACTGTAAAAATGAATATGTCTGGATCCCTCATCATATCAACAAATAGGTCAGAAAAGCCTAGAAATTGGAACAGCAATGACAAAGTTTCTCTTTTTCTCTCTGATAATTATGGGGTGTGATATATATCACTGAATATACCATTATCATTGAATTAAGGCTGAAAGATGCTAGTTTAAGAAATCTCAGAAGGGTTAACAAAGTGAGCTAATAAAATCTTTAAAAGAACAACAAAAACAACAACAATGAAAAGCATTTTGAAAGACCAGGAAAAAAAAATGAAAAAGCAAAATGTCCCAACAGGCCATATCATGCAGTTTGAAAGAAGAGGACCAAAAAGCACTCCAGCTTTGTAAAAAAAAAAAAAGGGGGCGGGGGGACTGCCTGACTGTCTCCTGACAGGTAAGTGAGCAATTTAGGCATTCACTGAAGGACTGGCAGGAGTCCTGTCATGGTATCAACCTCCTCCCTAGCCCTGCTCTGCATAGCCAGGCTCTCTACCTATCCCAGTCCTAACCTGTTGAAAAGGAGGAGCTTTGCTCTGACCATTCCTTATTTATAACTTGTTGAGAGCCAGGAGGGAGGGGTGAGCTCCCTGTGGTGCATCCTGCTGCTGCCTGCCCGCTGCCAGCCTTGCAATCACAATTACAAATGCCTTCTGTGCAGCTTGGTGGCTGCCTTCGCACTCTCGGGTTCCTCTGGCTGTTTGCATTTGGAGAAGCAAGGGTCAGAACCTATTATATCGGGATTGTGGAAGAGAACTGGGACTATGCACCGAGTGGGAAAAATCTGATCACAGGACAAAGTCTCTTAGAGGACAAGTAAGTCACTGAGTCCTTTGCTAACTCAGAGATATATTCATGACTCCAAAGAAAATTGACTATCTTGTTAATTTAGCTGTAGATGTTTTAAGCTGGCTTCTATTTGTTCTTCTGATGTTGTTGTGATTTGAAGGATTTCAGCTTCAAGGTAAGAGGAGATATTGGCTGAACTTCCCTTCTGTCGTGGTTGATTTAGCAGGGTGATAGTTATTGTGCATTTGAAGGGACATTAAGGAACAGATATTTGTCAAAGAAGTGTCATGTAGCATGTTTCACAGAGGCAGAGGTATTTCTGGGAATGATTTTTCCATCTGAAATTGCAATTTTGCCATAATTGAGCACAATTCTTTCCAATGAGACGTGGAGGTCTGTTCCATGGTTCACCTATTCCACATGTAAGTGTGCAGACTTTTGTTTAGGAAACCTGTTTAGGTAGATGCTTAAATATCCAACTGAGAATGGCAGCACTGAAGCCCCTGAAAGCAGGGTGTGCAGGTAGGCACCTTGCAGAGTCCTGTCCCAGCCAGAGGAGGACAAGGTGCACACTTGTCACACTGCTGAGGCTGGCTGCCTGCCTGCCCGCATCGAGACGCTGGCTTGAACGCTGTATGGACATGGCAGAGAGCTTTGGTGCCTCTGTATACCGTTTATTTGAAACACACGTGGGGCTTGATGATCTTGAAGTTCTCTTCCAACCATTATGATTCTATGAAAACTTTTAGGAATTGCTGTCTTTCACAACCTAGAAATATTCTGAAGGTCCTTACTCTGTGTCTAAGGTTTGGGTTGTGTTGGGAGCAAGGGGTGCGTGAGGAGGTCCAAGTGCCCGTACAAGCTGGTCTTGAGATCAACGGCTTGTCCCAGGAGTTAGAAATAGAAATGTCTTTTCTGGCTTCTTAGGAAATCCCAGGAAATGCAGAACTTTTTGCTAGCAGGTGGTAACTTGAGAACCACTATTAGCTGGACTTCATAAAGAACAGTCAATAAAAAGTTTTATGTTTTAATTCAAACTGTAGAGACTTATGCCCTTCCTAAACGAAGGTCCCAGATAGCATCCAAGTTAAAGATGTTGTGCTTATAGGTTAATGTCTGAATAACAGTTTGTTTCCAAACCATAGAAATAGGCTTCAGGGGAAAAGTTATTCTTCTGGTTGTTTTAAACACTGAAACTTCTCACTTTCCTACTATTTTTATCAGAGGATATATTTCCCTTCTGGATAAACTGGAAAGAGTTTATCTTTAAGTGGAGAGGAACTATCTGTAAATCTTCTCCAACACTGCAGAGAGACTTTCAATCTCTTTTGTTAAACATACTTCTAATTCTGTCTGCATTTTGAATTCTTGGAATGTAAATGAAACATTTACTCTAAATTCTATGACACTAATGTGATGCTTTTTTAATGACATGACTGGGAGGAAGGATAGCTTCTGCCTTCAGCCACTGATGCAGGGTAATAGTTACAGAATGTTAGTTCCAAAGGCTTTAGTCAAAGAGGAAATATTATCTGTCTTTTAAGGCAGCTTCAAATCTAGGGAACTGTTCTGAGGAGACTGCAAAACAAGAAAGTGATACCTGTAAATAGCTTAGCCCATTCCCCAGCTGCTTTAAATTAAGCCAGAATAAAACTGCTATGCTCTGTAATGTCTGCACAGGTAAAACAGGGAAATGATAATAGCTTTTTTGGAAGTTTAACTCTTTAGAGTAATCCCTAATGTAAATTTAAAACTGAATACTAATGATTGTCTTTTCAGCTAATAAATCTGTTCCTGTGGTATTAAGCAAAACATAGTCCTGTGAAGTTTAAGATCAGTCCTTAGATAGAAGCAAGATACTTCTTAAGCCAGCTATGTACTACAAGAACCAGTGCTCAGGCTTGCTGAGCCTAGCACTTCTCACCTTGTGATGCACCCTCAGAACATCCATTTGATGAGCACTATCCCAGCTTTATTGATAGGGAACTGCAGATAAAAAGGTTGCAGACAAAATGATTATCTTTAAAGCGTTGCTGCATACACATCCCTTTGATTCCAGCTAGCCCAAAGAGATATAATCAAAACCACTTATTTTTAGCTACTCAATAAAAATGCTGAATTAACAGTTATGTAATGGAAAGTGTCACATTACCTGGATCAGACAATGAGATTTAAGAGATGTGTTTCAACGTTATTTTGCCAGTGGTGATAGCATCTTCCAAAGTCTTTAGAGTTTACCAGTGATGAGGTTGCTTTATAGAAGAGAGACTCTGGTAGCTGAGACATGGGGCTGGAAATGGGGAGACCTGGTTATGTCACCAGGCTCAGCCCGTGCTCACATCCCGCGGTGCCAGTGCTGAGTGAGCTGGCTCCAGAACCAGCAGCCTGAGAGCTGCATCAGCACCTCCCTGGGTGTGATCTGAAAGGGCTGCCTCTCATCAGAGCTGATTAACCCAGAAGTAGCACCAGGTTAACGTAGCTATCCGGCTTGGATGCTAATTTTTATTATGACTTGTACTCTATTATGCTCTAGCACTCAAGGGCCAGCATGCTGTTTGCACAGGGCAAATCTCATGAGGCTGTTTGCCTCTGCCATGAGGCCTGCCTAGTTGAAGCCTCAAGCTGTTCCACTAATTCTCATCACTCAAACTGCTATGGGTAAGGCCAAGACACTTCACTGCCATTTCCTCCTTCAAATATCAAGCTCAGAGACTCTCTGAAATACACAAGACTTGGGTAGCTGCAGAAAGAGCTGAATCATGGTCACTGAATATAGATGAGCTGGGAAAGTGCCCAGCACCCCTGTCTGTCTGATATAGCTGATGAAAGAGCTGACATGGTTAAACTATCATGGTTTGGACATGCAGGGTGCGAGGCACCGTCAGTGCTGCTGGATATGCTGCAGATTCCAGTGAAATTTTGTGTGCAGAAGATGACTGTCACCCCGACAGCTTCAGGAGGAGGGTGAGATCAGACATTGCTCCCTTTAATGTCTACGTAGGCAAGGACCTTTCAAAAAATACATATGTATGTAGGTGTTCTGCTTTGATGTATATAACTCTTTCTCTCCCCATTGTGGCTCAGCCCTCAGAAATAGAGTTTGGTTCATTATCCCTGTAAATTAACTTGGTGCTAGTTTATACAATGGGCACTTAAGTCTTGCGCTGCTTGTGGAAGATGTTTTAGGTTTTACCTAATGAGAAATCTCATCCCTTCTCTTTATACCATCATTGCTACATTTCCCTGGGCCAAGTCTTCAACCTAACAGCAGTAATGGGTGATTTGTTACCATTTGTGCAATTTGCCTACAAGGAGATCCCACCCCAGGTAGATGACAGTGAAACTGTCGTCATAGGTGGTAAACTAATAGCTGAGTCATTATGTGGCCAAATGACCCAACTGCATCATCAGAGGAGATCACTTTGAGAAGGGACAATGTCAAAAGTTCAGTCAAGGCAAAATCCTGGCCCTAACAAAGCTTGAGGGGCATTTTATTGTTGACTTCAGTCAACACAGAAGTTTATTCTAGGAGAGAAACCAATATAGACACAATTAACCAGCATCAGAGTTTTCTCTAAGGTGTTACAGGTTTGGTTGACCTCTCCTGTTGCCAGTGTGGGTCAGGAATGGACTAAAATATGCCTTTTGAAAACGTGCAACGTCCCTTGTTGTTTGATGCTTTATGCTCAGGAGATCTATAAATCGGAATTGGCTACCTGGTCTACCTTTACCCAGCAATCTCTCAGCCACTACATGGGCTATAGCACAGCAGCTATCAGCTGGCTAAGGATCACTTCTGAACAGGTTACCTGACCCAGGGACTAAGATAGGCAGCCTATAGCCTCTTGCTACAAGAAAATGGGAGAACTTTGAGAGGAAAAAGAATCTATGGGACATTAACTGGACAACAGCAAAGAAAGAAGTCTACTGCTTGCCCCTTTTGCTGTAGGTATCAGGCATGATAACTTCTGGAGAAAATTGAAGAGTCCACATCTAGTAGTTGGAAGTGCTGATTTCTCAGCAGAGATGACAGTGGCAAACAAGCTCAAGTTTTGAAGTCTGATCAAGGAAGGATTTGGCTCCAATGCACCGTGGAACTGTTTGTTTTGCCCTGCATAATGTGTAGCCATCTCCTCCTTTCTTAAAATACTCTGTAATATAGTACACGTGAGCACTTTATGAAAAACCTAACAACATCTATTGGTTCTAACACTATTTCTTAAGATTAAAGGTAACATAAATAAAGTAAAAGCCTTAAAAAAATCTTTTGTGATAAAAGAAATAAATGTATAAACTACACTTAACTCACAGTCCTACCCTGAGATGTCAGATTATCTGCAAGTCGAGTCTTGCATTCATTGAAATTAAATCTACCTGACACTCTTGTTTCACTCTTCTTCTTGTTTGGAGGAACTGTAGTGCTCATCATTGCAGGAAGATAGTTGACTGTAATTATATTAATGCTAACTAATACTGTCTTTAGGGAGTTAGAGCTCATTTCCCTCTAAAAAAGCGTACCCTCCAGTCCCACTCATGGTGCATAGCAGTTCTTTTTTAGAGCATAAAAACTGCTGGAAATTGTCAACTGGGAAAATAAAATCAGATCCAGAAATAAGAAAAGGATTTGCATGGATTTCCCAATCTGAACAATATTTTTTTATGTCATGATTCACAAACAGGCTTATTTCTACATGTAACCTTAAGACAGACCTGCTTGGAGACTAAGGAATGACTCAGTACAACTGAAGGATTTCTGAGGGAAACTAGGACATTCGCACAAGTACAATTCCAGAGGATGAAAAATTCCCATTACAAGGAGAGGGAATGGCTGATCCTCAAGACTTTCTGCACACAAAGTGCAGGATGATAACTGGGCTGGAGGATCAGAGGGAAGATTTGAAAGGACAGCTCTTACATCTCCACAAGACCAGAAACATGGAAGAGATCCAAGCAGCAATACTGCAATGCCTGCAGAAGGATAAAATTATTTAAAGTGAGCAGGAAAGCATGAGGAAGCAGGGAGAAAGATTATTGCCTTGTGACCAGGGAATAATGAGAGATATGAGACATTTTGGCAGGGGGTGACAGTTGGAAGAAAGAGGCAAAGGCAGATTCGTAGAAGTAGACATTTTTAACCTTTATAGCATTTGGAGCAGCAGCAACTGCTGCAGTAATGTTTAAAGTCAGAGGGAAGGAACAAAGCAGGAAATGCAGCTGAAGGGGATGTTTAACTTAGTGACTGAGAATGTGGAATGTTACCCGAGGAAGAAGATGCCACCAGAAAAAGATAGGTAGAGGTCTGCCTGACCACTGATGTCAAAGAGAGGTAATGAAAGCAACTTCAACCTCCAAGGGATCCTAGAGATGGATGGCAAGGATGGCAAGGAACCACAGCCTTGAAGATGCTCTGGTGTAGATGATGCAGACAGTGGAGATTTCACAGAGCGCTGAAAAGAGGCTCTTGCTGAAACAGCTGAAGGAGAGAAAACCTCTATGTCCCACAAAGGGAGCAGCAGAGAACACCAACAGTTTGGCCAGGCGACCATGCCAAGTGGTCCATTTTAGGGGTGTAAAGGAGATCCATCCTTTGCATGAGATTTCTGTGACTGCTTCTGCCAATTCTAGAGCAGTCAGTCATCCTGCAGAGGGTCTCAAGCACTGTATGTGCAGTACCACAGCACATATAAGAGGCACAGAGCTACTAGCTGCTCACAAACCTGAGGTGGGCACGTGGAGGTCCTCCTGTATGAGGCGTGGAAAATTAGAGGCCTAGACTGGAACTTCAGATAATTAATGTGCTCTCTCCTTGTATGTTGAGGGCAACCATAGGGATATGGTCAAGTGTGTATGTGTGCATAGGTAGAAGAACTGGATTCTGAACCTTTCCAGCAAGCAGGTAAAATGAATTTGTAATTTCTGTGCTCCAAAAAACTCCCAAAACTTGAGCACCTGCAGTAGGAAATGCTTCCATCCTTTAGAGATTGTGAGTCTCTAAAAGTACAGGAAATGGAGATACAAATGAGCCTGAATCTTTAACACAGTGTTTAGATTATGCTGCTAATTTCTTTTCTTTTCTTTTTTCTTTTTTCTTTTTTTTTTTTAGCGCAATTAAATGAAAACCTTAATTAACGAAGGCTGCAAATTACTGTAAACCCTTTGCTGGCTCCATTGCTCTTGGTGCCCAGAGCAGAAGAGCCACCCCAGTGTTTCAACTGACCATAGCTCTTGCATTGGCAGCAGGCATCGCCACTGTGAAGTCACTGCAGTTTGAGTGCATGGAGAATTTGAGTAGGGCTCCTTTCAGAAAGCTGACTCCAGAAAGAACTTCTTTCCCCGGCTCGTAAATGCTTTTAAGTGGAAGGTTGGCACAGGTCCTAGAGATGCTACTGAACAAGATCTGTAGACAGCTTCAGGCACCAGAAAGGCTCTGGTACTTAAACCTCAAAAGTTTTCAGAATATGTTCTTGAACCTGGTACCTAACTGGATTTTGGGATTCCTGCTCTATGTTCATGTCAAACATTTCACCAAAGCAACTCAAAAGGTGTTCATTTTCCCAGGGCACACTTCTTCTGGAGAAAAGACAACATATCCCAGGGCTCTGAGGTTAAGAAAAAAGCACACACATGTTATCTGGCAGAGAGCCAGGGGAGAGAGGGATTGTCATCAGGTAGAAAACATAGCAGCATTGCAGAAACTCGTCTCATATATTTGATAGCTTATGAAAAAGAAAAGATTTTGTCTAAAAAAAATCTGATTTTTTTCCATTTGAATTCTTTTCTAGAGAAAAATTATTTCAAATAATTTTTAACATTAACTTATTTGAATTACGGCATGGGCATATAAATACACTGCCGTGAGGTAAGGATGTGTGTGCATTTGCATTGCGTTACTGCTATCCCTTACTGCTATGTGGTAACTTCCTAGTGCTATCTCTTCCCCTCAGGCAATGAAGATATCTCCTACCTTTGAGTGAGCGCGGGGTAACTTGCTAGGCCATGCTGTGCACATTGACAAATACCGTGAAGCAGCTAATTCACTGAAAATCCACACTTCTTGGCCCTTGATCCTTAATCAGGCTTTCGGGGTCTATCTGATATATGTTCTTTTATGTGTGTGTGGTAGGATGGAGAAACCTCTATCCCTTGCACTCCGTCCTAGCAGAGTGTTTCTGCCACTGTGGTATCCTTGGTGATGCCTTCTCTGTGCCAAAATAGCTCTTGGTTGTCTATGTCTTGAACCATAACTTTCAAATGGAAAAAATATTCTTTCTGGAAGCTTTTAAATTTGGATCAGTTTGAGGATTTAGTTTAAATGGTGGAGATACTGTGAATAATAGTGTCAGACAGGGATGGCTTGCCAGGGGACTAAGCTGCAGATCTTATGTCAAAAAAAATATAGCATACAGCTGCACTTTTTAAGTCATATTTCACCCAATGTTCACCAAAGCTGTAAAAAAGCAGCGAAAGAAAAATGGGATAAAACAGTCACTTACAAAAATGTACAATAAATAGGAAATTGTCATATTACTGCAAATGATACCTCATGAGTACTTAGCACATTTTTAATGAGTTTGTTGGAAAATATAAAAGTTCAAACAATCTTCAGGGGATGCAAAAACTCATGGAGCATTGAATTGGGCTAAATTGGTCGCACAGCTTACCCTTTGTTGTGTGGTAAAGAGGGATAATTTGAACACCGTGTGAAAAACATAGACTTGAAATGTGTGTATGTCACTTAAAAGACATGCTAGAGAGAGGTAAAGAAGACTTAAGGGGAGGTAGACTGAATGTGGGTTGCCAATATGATGTTTTAGATAAAATGGCAAACCTAATTCCTAGCTGTATAAGCAAAGGAATATCGACTGGAAGCATCTCTAGCTGGAGTATTACTTGAGTATTGTGTGAAGTTCTTGTGTTCAGACTTTAAAAGAGATATTGAAATACTGGAAAACTTTCAGAAAAGAGCTTCAGGAAAGATTTGTGGAATAAAGAATCTCAGTGTACTTGATTTGTCCAAGAGAATGGTAGGAGACAATTTAATCACAGTATGCAAGTGCCTGCATGGAAAAGAAGGTTTTGATGGTATGTGTCCTCTTTGATCTAAGAAAGAAAGGGCATAATGGAAACCAGTGGTTTGGTTTAGGTTACAAATAAAGTTCAGGATTCTAATGAAGCAGATATTTAATAGCTATAATATGTTAACCACTGACCGTATGCTGGCTTCTCCATCCCTTGAAGTGGCTATAAAGCATAGGCTCTAGCATGTGGAAGTTATGCATTTCAGGCAAAAAAATATTCTATGGGGTTTGTTTGTTCATTTGTTTGTTTTTAGACTATCTAGATGATTATAGTTGCTGTTGTTGTTTTAGAATTAATCCTTGAATTAGTTTAGCTCTATTTTCCTTCTGAACAATCGTGGATTTATATGTGAGGTTTCAGTCATGCCAAAGAGGGAGAAGGTACTAAAACTCTACAGAAAAGCCTGAGAAGGTGCTCCTCAAGGGAAGAATTATATTAACTGTGCTAATGACCAGACCTGCTAGTAGAGTAACTGTTAGAGCACAAAAAATTTCTTGTAACCTGTTAGTGTTGTCCAGGTTGATTCCTCAGCCCTTATTCCATCAGCTAGATGATATATCTCAGGCTTACATGAACTGCAAGCCTTTTATCTGAACTGCAAGTCTTTTAATATCTCCAAAAGGAGCTTTTTGTCTTTAAATTATTTTCCCTTCCTAACACTAGGTTTGCAAGTGTATATGCAACAAGAGGAGCCAACCGGATAGGGCGTGTGTACAAAAAGGCTATTTTTAGACAATTCACAGATGACACTTACACCCAGGAGATCCCCAAAGCAGCCTGGCTGGGTTTTCTGGGGCCCGTGCTGAAGGCTGAAGAAGAGGATGTCTTTATCATCCATTTAAAGAACTTCGCTTCCCGACCATATTCTGTGCATCCACATGGGGTCTTCTATGACAAGGACTCGGAAGGTAAAAGATGTTTTGCCATTTTAATTTCCTTTATTTTTTTCCCTTCTCCTTTCCCCCTTATGTAGTAACTATCATGACTAAAAGTTGGTTAATAATTTGTTACTATGGCCATTAACTTTGGATCACTGCCTCATAAACTCATTGGCAATAGCAGCTGGTGACTAAAAAGAGGAACAGCCTCACCTCTTAAAACTTTTTGCCAGAATCCTTAGATGCCTGGAACAGATCTGAAACCAAAACAGGTTAGATGAGTTTTTATCCTGAATTCTTCTACTGAATTTAGTCACAGAAGTACCTTCTTCCCACCTCTAGCCTATCTGCATGCATAAAGTTCTTGTAAGCAAATGGCTTCCTCTTGACAGGGCTATAACATGCATGATTTAATTTTCGAATCCAAGAACTATGCATGTGTATTTCAATTAAGGTATTATGTGTTTTGTTTACCTTCATTACTCTTATCAATTTTCCATGAAGATATAGAATGTTAGCTGACAAAATATGCAAATGATTGCCTGATGCAAGTAAAGAGCCAAGGAAAAACTAGGGCCTTTTAGATGTGTTTTCAAAGCCATTGCCTACTGATATATGATGTTTTTAATTCTCAATGCTATTAGTTTCCTCATACATTCTTTTTTTTTTTTGCAATTTCTTAGTGATTGTGTGTTTGTGGCTGTTGCTATTATTTTTGAAAGTGATAATAAAACAGAAGTTACATATTTATTTAGAGAAAGCAGTTTTTCTGATAAAGGAGGTTAAAAGGGAGTTTATTCTTTTTGCTTAATGCTTTAGGAGCACTTTACCCAGATGGAACCGGTGGTAAAAGCAAAGAGGATGATTTTGTTGTTCCTGGTGGAAACTACACGTACACATGGCCAGTAAGGAAAGATTATTCCCCAACTTTGTCAGACCCCAACTGCTTGACTTGGATTTACCATTCTCACATTGACACACCAAGAGATATTGCATCTGGTTTAATTGGGCCACTGCTGGTTTGTAAAAAAGGTACTGAGCTGGAACCATTGACAAAGCAAGCCCCTCTGCCAAGCTTGGCATCTTAACAGTCATTTTTGCTTACAGGTATAAGCCTGATGGTCTAGAATCTATCCCTACATAGCCCATAAAAAGGGGCAAGGAATAGCTGGGCCATTCCAGGAGCATCCCAGGGTAGGTATTGTAGCTCTGGGACGAGTCCCTTCCTGCTCCCCTTTGGCTTCACAAGAGATTTGTCTCAGCTCATGGAAGAACTGCAGCATGTTCTGCAGTCTGCTGGCCATGACCCAGACCAGAATAAATGTTCCAAAACTGGCATCGTTTCAAGACAGTCGAAAGACTCATTGCCCAGGAAATGAAATTATGGCTGGGAGGGTTATTTTGGTATTGGTATTTAGATACTTGAAAGCCCAGTGTTCTTTGTTATTTTTTCCTACGTGGATTATATATTTGTATCTTCCAATAACATGATTATTATACAGGAATGTGCTCTGAACACCTGAGGTGACTGCCTGTCTCATATTCATTATAGTCTGCTAATTTTATGCAGAAATGGTCAGGAATCACATACCAGCCTTCTCCTCTCTTGTCAGCTAAGCCGTCGTCCCTTCTCCACCTAGAGTACAAGTAATTCTTTGATCACCTGTTTCCAGCCCTTCCTTCAACCCTAATTTTATACTCAGAACATATACCTGGGTTAGTTTTCATATGTTCAGAAGAAGAGAAAGACTTCATTGTGGAAAGGATGGCCCTGATCTCTAACTTAACTCAGATAATTAAAATCTCTCCGACTTATTTCGCCCAGGGAGCCTTTGAAATCTGCAAAACCACCCGAATATGTGAAACTGAGCTGATAACTATGGGACAATAAGCAAAACTAGAGAAAAGCATATTAAAAACAATCCTAGCCTGAAAGGACAGATTATCTGCAAGTTCAGTCTTGAATTTGAGTTCTGGTTCTGCATGATGATTTGCTCTTTCTCTGCCTGGAAGGTGGTGCCTGACTATTCACAGAGCTGATGGTCAGGCTTCGGGACTCCTTTTTATAAGCTAGGGGGATGCAACAGTTTTCAAGGTTCAGAGGTAGGTCAGGTAATTAGATGAATTAGAAATCTGTCAGAGTTTAATAATAGATTACCCAGTATAACCACTCCTAAGTTCTCATGTTATTCACAAATGATTATTCAAATAATGATACTGAACTTAGCGTAAATAGGTGAGATTCATCCTGTGCTTGACCTTTTAGAAACTGTCTATGCCAAGATGATCCCCGAAGCTCCCTCATTAGTTCATGGAGAGTGGTGTGTACAGAAGACCATTTGCCTCTTGCCTGCTTCTACAGCAACTTCCATGCAACAGAACTACAGGCTACCACTTGCCTGTCCTTAATCCCTAGATAAAAAATCATCACTGGTTTCCAGCTGCACCAGGTTCGTGACCTGGTTCACTGAGTAGACACAAAGTTGATAACACTGAGTGAAGGTCAGGACTGGGGTGAGGATGAGGAAAATGAAACAGCAGCTTTTGGTCACTACTTGTACTTATGTCCAGAAAAAGTGATTGTAAAATATCAACTTCCAGATGCACCTACCTGTTTAAAGGCTGTAGAGGGGGATGAAACTGTCTCAGAAGAGTGAAATTAGCTGAGATGCATCCTGCCCTTTACATCAAGGGTGGAGCACTGTATGTCCCCATGCACTCCAAAGTTATTGTCATTTTTAAATTCAAATCTCTCCAAGATTTTTTCCTAGCACTTTGCTTTTTGTTTACAATTTAGGAACTGCAGATGACACCTCAATAGAAAGGACTGGTGCTGCTAACGCTTTTGCCCTGATGTTTAGCATTGTAGATGAAAACTTCAGTTGGTATCTTGATCAGAATATAAACACCTTCTGTTTAGAACCAACCACAGTGGACAAAGAGGATGAAGGTTTCCAGACCAGCAACCGAATGCATGGTGAGCAGGACTTTTGAGCATATAGTAGCAATATCTAGGAGTGACCTGTCTGTTTTCACTTCAGTAGGACCTTTTGTTTTCTGTGATAGCTCTCCTTTCTCATCATGAAACAGGTCTGGAGGTTAAATTGCCATGCTGATAGGCTGCATGACATCTAGAAGATAAAACATTTTCCGAAGTATGACTCTTGTTCTCCCAGTGTCCTGATACATTGGCATGTGTGCAAGGTGATGAAGAGAGAGCCAACTAGACTCACTTGGCTGATATCATAGTTTTCAAATCTAAAATCGTTTCAAAATCGTTGTTCTCTGTCAAGAAGTCTGTGAGCAAGTAACCCAGCTGTGGACTCAGAGCAGACATTCAGATGCTTCAGGGTCTGCAATGCATCATCCTTAGAAAGGGGGTCAGAGACACTTGTCTTCCATCCCTCATGAAATCTCATACTTTTGTTTTTAGCTATTAATGGATATATCTATGGCAATCTCCCTGGCTTGGAGATGTGTGCCAATGATCCCATGTCCTGGCACTTGTTTGGAATGGGAAGCGAGATAGATATCCACGCTGCGTACTTCTACGGCCACACATTCACCAACAGAGGCCAGAGGGCAGATGTCGTCGGGCTGTTTCCAGCAACATTCATCACGGCGGAGATGACTCCTGGAAATGCTGGGAGGTGGCTGATAACTTGTCAGGTCAATGAACATTTACGAGGTACAGTGCTAGAGATCTCCCTGATCATCTCAGATACAACACTCAGCTTGCCTTATGCTAGGAAAAGAAAATTGAGAGTACAGCTTCCAGGGGGAGCTGGACTTGGAGCTTTTTTTCTGTCTACTTGTACATATGAGTATGAATTTAGCCATCCATGAAAATTATACATATACGGTATTATATAAATCCTCAGCTACTACAAATGACTTAATCATAAATAGAGGCAATGCATATGAGAAAAGCTTGCTAAATCCAATGCTGACAGTGCACTTTCTACGTAAACTGGAGACTTTAATGAGTGGTAAGAAGAGCCTTCATATTCACTCTCTGATATAGAAAGAGATAATCAGAGAAAAATCCTGACAGATTTTAGAGAAATCTGACAAAAATTGGCATTTTTCCCTGAGGGTTGGTAGGAGACAATTGCATGAACGAACTTGAAAATGACGCTGTGATAGCTATTTGGTGTGGGAGATGCAAAGCACATACTATAATCCAAGTGTTATGACACTAGCTGTTGTATAATTAGAACCAGTCACTGATTGGGAAAAAAAATACTTTTAAAAGCTTGATCATGGATTTCAGTGGGATTCACTTGTGGGTGCAAAGGTAGAGTGATAGGGTCTGGCCTAGAGAAGGCATAGGGAGTCTATAAAAGTAGAAATTTCCAGTCCACATAGCTCCTGTCTAGAGACTTCCAAATGTACATTTGTATCGGTGAGACTGTTGACTCTGCTGGCACAAGAGCTGTCTCCAGACTCTTTCTCCTCTCAGGTGGCATGGAGGCATTGTATGATGTTCAGTTCTGCCAGAAAAACTTCTCTCGGCCTACACCACTCAGTCACAAAAGACTATACTATATTGCTGCTGAAGAAGTGCTCTGGAATTATGGACCTGACGGTTATGATAAATTCACTGGGCAGGGTTTAAATGCCACTGGCAGGTAAGCCTTCTTGTCCTTTCGTGTTGTGTTTTAATTTCAGGTGTCTGGGAGAGACTTTTACAGTGAGTCATCAGGGCTAGGTCCTACACTACTATTAATTTTAATTGAAAGGGTAGGAATGTTTTTGAACAACCTTGTTGAGAAGTTAGATTCATGAGATGTTCCAGTCTGCCTTCTGGAAGCGCTTATCTTGCTCCTCTAACTGCATGGGGAAAGTGAACCCTGATGAGGTACACAAAGATCGACCGAATGAATCCCAGTAAGTCTAGATGGCCTAGGCAGCTCTTCCACTTTCAATCAGTATCTCAGAGAAACCATAGTGGTAACCTCTTTTTCATGATAATAAACTTTATTATGTTATGTGCTAGGAAAAAAAACCAAAGAGGATGAGAGAGATCCATAGTGTAAATATAATGACATAGGTCTTGCCATAATTAAATTGGAGTCAAATGTAAGGAAGTCTAATGCACAATGAACACAAATAAGTTAACTAATTTCTAATGGAAGTACAGATCAGTAGTATCTCCCTTGGCTTGCTGGAAAACCATATGAAAACTAATAATCTGAGGATCATTTGTCCCATGGCTGGAATAACTTTATTCCAAAGGAAAGGTTCTGCTTTCACCTCCAGTTGTTTAACCTGTCTGATTTTCCAACTTCACAGTGAATCTGCAATATATTTTACCCAAGGAACTGACAGAATAGGAGGGCAATACTGGAAAGTTCAATATGTGGAATATACTGATGCAACGTTCCGAAAAAGGAAGAGGCGGTCAGAGGAATTGAAACACCTGGGAATACTTGGTATAGTAAATACTTACCCATCGTGTTACTCAATCAAGTTTGAATGAAGAAGTCCACTTGGATCCAGAGAGGAATTCTGGGCATACAGCTGCTGATCAGCCCTCTCTTCTTTAGATGAAAACATGGTAGCTGGCAGTTCTTCTGATACGCTCCTTTACTCTCATTTCTGCAGGTCCTGTTATAAAAGCTGAAGTGGGAGATACAGTGCTGGTTACCTTTGCTAACAAAGCTAAGAGGAGCTATAGCATTATGGCCCACGGTGTGAGCTATAGCAAGCTGTCAGAAGGTGCTCCATACTTAGATGGTGAGTTTTAAAACTACTTTTGCATTGTTGCATCCATAAGACATGGGTCTGAGGCTCTTCTTCTGTCACTCTGCAACTTTTGTCCTGTCCATGGATTTTAAGGCACAGGAGAGATCATTTGGTTAGTTTATATCTAGCTCTTATGTCACAGCCTGCAGGGCTGCGCCTTCCCCTAATCTGTTCCTGTGGTGATTCTTTCCCTTGGGTGTATACCAGACAAGGCATCTGAAACTAGCTGGTGTCTATCTGTTAATGATGAATAAACAGCAGAAACCAAATCCTACTTGTATTAGTTATAAACAAATTCATTCAATTGCGCTTAATGGAGCTGCCTGGGGCATGCTCCAAAATAGAGGAGCCTGGGCTCTAGCACCATGTCCCTGATGAGTCTTTGAGAAGAGCTATATGATCTGGGCTGCTTCATGTCCTGCTCTGGAGTCCAGCTTTGCATTCCCCTTCCTTCGCTGTCAGGATCTGCAGCATGGGAAGCATCTTTGATATGAACATCCTGGGGTCTGAAGCAGCAACAATTCTTAATAATCCTTGTAAATATATGGATGTTGAAATGGAGCATTTACTGAATGCTTCCTCCCATACTGGGCACAGAAAGGGGTCTTTGTCATCTAGGATCTGTCTAATTGTGTAGTCAGTGGCAAGAAACGATCCCTTCAGACAGTGAGAAGTCCCGTTTATTGTGAACACCTATTCTAATAGACAGTGAGCTGCTCTCTGGTGGTGCCTCTCTTCACTGAATGTAGAAGAAGCCTAGACCTGGGTTAGTGACATAAATTTTAGGGGAATAAAGTTAGCTGAGCTGAATCTGTACAGACTCTCTGTAGTCTCTGTAGAGAGAATATTGTGGTCTCCAAAATAATTCTTTTGCTGCATTTGCAGCACTGCTCACTGAGGGGAAAGTAGTTGCCTGAACTGTCTGAACACTTGTCTAAACTGCTTTGTTTCCACTGCAATTTACCAGAAGAAACTCCTAGGACCTAATCCCTCTTTGAGAACTGTTCCAGTAGAATTAGATCAACATGCAAAACTGTAATCATCTAATCAAACCAACAAAAACTTTTAAAATCAACACAGAAGGCTCATCAAATCCTATAACATCTGCAGTTGCTGACCTTGCATTGGAGCACATTTGGCAGCAGGCCCCAGTGTATCTTGAAAAAAGATAGCTTATGTTCAGCCTTGAAATCCACTGTACACTCACAAACACTACTAAAGGCAGATATAGTTCCCTGATAGAAATGTGGTTTCCATCTGCTCACCCTCTTGTCATGTTTTTGCTTAACGCTTCCCAGTTATAGTGTCTGCTGGCACTGCATCCTTCGGTGTGGAGCAAAATCAACCCAAATCCTACAGTTCAGCAGCAGCATGAGCTGCACACCTCTGGGTTTTTGAAGAGGAAACCACATCTATCTCTTCCTAATAATCTTCTGCCCCTTCATCTCTCCCTGTAGCCTTCATGTCTTAGATTTCCTCCGTATTTGCCTCCCAGTGTGTATAGATGCAGTGCGGTTGCAGCTCTACACTGAAGGAGCATTATTTTTCAAAGGCTGCACATTATCTATGTACAAACTGTTCATGTGCTACACTTTAGCTAAACATACCTAAGGCTGACTGGGCAGCTTTTATTTTTTCCGTATATGGTCTCAAAATATATTCTTCTATGTTGCATTTGGTGCTTATCCATTCTCAGTTATTTTTTCTCTCTCAAGCAACCTCTGTTTACCGAGTGCTGTTGCAGGATGAATTCTGTAGCATCGGATAATATTGCAGGAACTCTCTGTTTTGCTATTGTGGTCTATGGCACCTAGTATGTGTTTAAATGTAATATTAATATTTTCACTCCTGTCTGAGTCTTCAAGAGGATTATCCCTGAGGCATTCCAGGATCTCGGTAATAACTGAAGCAGCACACACAAAATTAGGTCAGTGCAGTATCCCTACTGACAGACACATCTGATTGGGCTGAGAAAATCCAGTCAATGGATGCTTCAGCTTTAAATTAAACTTCTGGTTTGATCTTCCTTATATCAAAGATGAAACAAATTGTTTAGAACTACAATGGGTGCAGAGCTGACTGCTTTTCCTAATTTCCCTTTCAAGTCACTTTTTTCAGTCTTCCCTCAGTGAATACCAACACTGTGGCTAAATTATGAATGGTGCTACCTCCCCACTGTGCATGGCACACAGGCAAACACTTAAATCCTTTAAAATAAGCTTCCAAAAGAAGCAAGAGCAACTGCCCTTTGGAGACTATGACAGATAGTTTTCCTGTTTTCCTGTTCCAGAACATTTCCTGTTCATGGCTGTGCATTTAAAAATAAACATTTATAAGGGTCAGATTTGGTTTGCAGTTCCAAACAGCCCCAGCTCCAGCTCTAGCTTCACCTGCTACTGTAATTGCTTTGTTGATGCTTAATGAAAAGTCAGAGCCCGTATTTATATCTTAGATGAATCTCATGATAGGGCAGGCAAGCTGCAAGCATTAGAAGGAGGTAATGAAGAGCAAGGAGGTGCTCTGAATGTCTTGTTGGCAAGCATCAGCCTCTGTGAAGGAACTAACCTGATTCTGCTGGGAATGGGCTTGGAATGTTGCTTCACACTGAGGGTTAGAGCAGAAGTCCCCAGGCTATGGGATGGTGGTTCAGCTTTTTCTGGAAGAGGGAACCTGTTAGCAGAAACCAGCAGCTAGGTCTGACTTCAAGCTATGTGCTTATATTGTGGAAAAATATAACCTTTGTGTAACCTTTGCACTTCTCAATTTCCTGCTTGCAGGATACCCAAAGCCGGGATCCCATGTTAAACCAGGGGAGACATTCACATACAGATGGAGAGTGCCTGAAAACGGAGGCCCAACAGAGAGTGACCCACCATGCCTGACCTATCTGTATTACTCAGCAACTGATGCTGTCAAGGATACTAACTCCGGCCTTGTGGGACCTTTGTTAGTATGTCGGAAAAACACACTGAACCCTGATGGGACGCAGGTATCCAAAATAGACACTTGCCTTGTTCCAAATGGCAAGCAGGTAGACTGGGGATTTTTCCCATATGGTCCAATTTTCCACATACCCAGTAAAGTTTTTTTAGAGTTTAAACTCATGAGAAATGTCATTTTTCACAGTGCAAGGTGACCTGGGGAAGGCAAAACTCATTCCCAACGAAGGCAGCGTTGCCCCTTCCACATCCCTGGTTTTCAGCATCGGATCCAGCATGGATTCACCAAGGGGAAACCTTGCTTGACTAACCTGATAGCCTTCTATGATGGAATGACCAGCTGGATAGATGAGGGGAGAGCGGTGGATTTCGTCTATCTCGACTTCACCAGGGCTTTTGACACCATCCCTCACAATGTCCTCCTGGGCAAGCTCCAGAAGTGTGGGATAGATGAGTGCACAGTGAGGTGGATTAGGAACTGGCTGGTGTCAGAGCTCAGAGGGTGGTGATCAGTGGTGCAGAGTCTAGTTGGAGACCTGTAGCTAGCGGGTTCCCATGCCACTGCCACCCAGAGGCACCTGGACAGACTGGACAACTGGGCAGTGAAAAACCTCATGAAATTCAACAAGGCCAAGTGCAAGGTCCTGCACCTGGGAAGGAATAACCCCAGACACCAGTACAGGCTGGGGACCAACCTTCTGGAGAGCAGCTCTGCAGAGAAAGACGTGGGTGTCATGGTGGACGAGAAGTGACCATGAGGCAGCAG
>NW_010584409.1:27723-45740 GCF_000705375.1 Tinamus guttatus | reverse complement strand
CTCCTTCTCTGGAGATCTTCAAAACCCACTTGGATGCAGTCCTGTGCCACGTGCTCTAGGTGACCCTGCATGTGCAGCAGGGTTGGACTAGATGGTCTCTAGAGGTCCCTTCCAACCTTGAGCATTCTGTGATTCTATGATTCCCACCTTTTTCCTCCTTCCCTTATATTTTACAAAGCAATTGTCTAGGCCTGACAAGTCTCACAAGTTTTGAAGTTCCCACCAGATTCTGATTTTGCCTGTACACTGGGTTGTTCAGATCTGGATCCAAGTTTAAGACAGAGTCTGATGAAAACTATTGGTCCAAATCTGTAGCTGAATGTTTTCAGAATTCCAGATTTGTGACTTTGATATTGTACTGAAGAACCGTGTATCATTTTATAGTTTAAATTATGCAGTGGAGATTGAAATGAAAACACCTATAAGAATGTTATGAAGCACATTAACAAACACAAATAAAAGCAGCTAGACAAACCAGAAGACTCTACTCTAAGAACCAGAGTAGAACACAAGGTCCTTAGACATGAAATCATGATTGTCCTAGGTTTAATCTTTTGGCTAATGGAAGAGTGCCAGTCTCCTTTTCTATAAGGACATAACAAGAATAAGACTGACAACTACTGTAACAGTTTGTGTTTTTATTGTAATGTTTGAGGGAAAGTTATGTTAAAAAAGCCTTTTTTATTTGAGTGTTTCTGCACACACTTTGGTTTTAATGTCTAATGCCTTGTTTTTCTTCCTGGCTACAGAAAGGAATAGACAGAGAATTTTATCTGCTCTTTTCAATCTTCGATGAGAATGACAGCTGGTATCTGAATAAAAATATTGAAGCCTTTACTGGTGACCCTTCAAAAGTAGACAAAGACAATGAAGATTTCAAAGAATCCAACAAAATGCATGGTATGAAAAATCAAGCATCTGTCAGTAAGACCTTTCTTGCAATCACATAGGAAGACAAGCCAGCTGATTTTATCATCATTCTTAGATGACTCTATTGCACTTGAGGGTGAAGGAGAAAGCTGGCAGACACAACAGTCAACTTCTGATGTCTTTTGAATTCACATGGAATCCTTAATCCCATTAAAAATCCACCTATCAAGTATACCTGGGGAAAAGGGACAGAGTCTAGCTTTGAGATATTACACTTGGGTCTACAGGACACCCAGGCATAGTGCTATAGTCAGACACCAGCTGCAGGAAAGCTCACATTCAATGGTGATTTAAATTTAGCTGCAGGACTTTACAGTGAATCAGCTAATGAAGATCCACCCACTGTGTTCTACCAAGTCTCTCTTGAGCAGTGACCGTCTCTGGGACTGGAAGAGCAAAGACTGGGGAAATGGCCAATAGTGTTTTAAAGCATCACTTCTGTGTAGACATCCTCATAATTATTTCAGACATGACAGACTTGAGCAAATCACTTAACTTCTCTGTGCCTTAGTTTTCCTGACAGCATTGAAAATATGTGTTGGTCATCAACAGATAATAAGCAAAGGGCATGAAACACACAGTATATAGAGCACCTCCCATGACTGGGCACCCTGGAGTGATTCCACCTGCTTTAATGCATTTCCTATAAATTCATCATTGGGCAACACACAGTATATAGAGCACCTCCCACGACTGGGCACCCTGGAGTGATTCCACCATTGGGCTTTCTGGACTATTTATTGTATTCTTATGTTATGATGAGTTATCCCACAGTAAAGTTTTATTCTGCCCCAGTATCTTTTATCCGGTGATCATGAAGAGCTTCGAAGAATTAGAAAGTTTTCAAGAATTAGTGAGTTCAGCCTCACTTGTGAAGGAAGGAGATTCATACAGAAACCAAAGTGGAAATCGAATGTCAAAATCACACAGGAATGCTGCTTCAGAGTTGAAATTGTAACTCAGACTCCTTATGGTCCATTTTGTGACCTCATGACAAGATAATATTTTCTCTAGAATGAAAGTAGATACCTAATTTATAGACTTAACTGGTGTCTGTGAAGCACTTTGAAAAGCTACGTCAGTATAAAATCCCATTTTACTGGCCAAAAAGAAGTGTAGACAGTCAGAGTTTACAGGAATAGTATTGAAGCATTAATTTGGGGTCAGTCAGAGCTACCTTTGCTTCACAAATGTCCCTTTAATTTGTGCTGTGACTTGTTCAGTCACAAATATGCTGGGAGGTTATTTCCTGAAATACCATCTGTCTTCTACTAACCAGACTTTTTCTGTCTCCTTCAGCTGTCAATGGATACTTGTTTGGTAATCTGCCAGGCTTGGCCATGTGCAAGGATGACAAGGTTTCTTGGCATCTCATTGGGCTGGGCAGTCACTACGACATGCATGGAGTTCAGTTCCAAGGAAACACCATCACCTTGAGAGGGACAACAAGGGATGGCCTGGCCTTGTTTCCTCATTTATCAGGAACAGCACTGATGCAGCCAGACCGCGTGGGTATGTTCCTGAGCTTATCTTAGTGCTGTGGCATTTGCAGAAATCAGGCAGCCTAAATAACACTTACAATGAGATGCTCTAATCTGTTCTGGGAGCACGAGAGAGTGCAGGGGCTGTGGGAAACTTAGCATAATTGAGAAATAATTGAGAAATCAGGCTGGGGAACTTTTTGCACAAGAGTTGTAAGTTAAATATGTACCAAAGACCAGAGTCTTGGGAAAGGTACATCAGCAGACAGACCGATACCCAAAGGGATGCTCACAAGATTTCCATAACTCCTAAAAAAGCTTTTTTAAGAAAAGTTGGAATTCTCTGCCATGTAGGTAGTCAATACTTTTAAAGATATTTTAGAACTTCAAAAGTATCTACTGTATAGGAGATTCTTCTGGAGTATTTTTAATTTTCATGTATAATCCAGGGATATATTTTTCAAGATTAACGTTATGATTTCTTGGTTGGGGAAGCTTCAGATAAGCTTTAAGCTAGAGTGCAATGTCACTTTTCTTTCCATTTCTGTTTAAATCAGTGGTGTCACCAGAGTTTTGCAATCCATGCTGAGAGCCATCTTTGGCCCGAGCAGCCGGTAAAAATAACTGTTGGACCTGTGTGCATGCGGCAAGCCCAGGGTTAGACACCTGGCCCTGGGGTCTACCTGACACCAGAAGAATCTGGCGACAGATTCTTTCCTTGCATATATCCCTTCAGCTCCACCATCTGTCATGAAAGGGCCCTGCAGGAAGCAGGCTAAGCAAGACATTCTATGAATTTTTTATTTCTTGCTAACCCTCTACTGGCAGTAAGAGAAAACGAATAAATTTTCACTTCTTTGTGGTATCCAACAACTGTAAGTTTTCTTAACTAACTGATCTTTTACTTTTTTCATAACTTTCCTTAGAAGCACCAGGGAGGGACTGAGACCCAGACTGGAGGAAGCTACACCTCTAGTTTTGGTTCCATCACTCACTTACAAAGTCGGATATCTGTAACTCATTGAACTCCTCAGCTTCCTCAATATTCAACAGCAATGAAAATGCCTTCCTGCTTCATGACAGTGTTGGCAGGCAGATCTACACTGGGCCATGTTGTGGTCAGCATCTGCTCAAGCCTGTGGGGATGAGATCTTGCCATTCATTAGAAGTATTCTTCTATAATGGATCTTGCATGTCTGATCTATATCTGAATTATGAAGTTTTTAAGGGGCTTCAATTAACCATATTACACTGAGCAACCACACAGGCCCAGACTCTCGTGCACTCCAAGGCCAGCACAGGGGCTCTTTGCTCAGGGACAAGGAAATGGTATCTCTGACACAGGCAGGCTGTTTGGCTGTGTCTTTATCAATCAGTGCTGGCAATGCACACTTAGTACTATTGGGTACAGGGAGCTTTTGCTTCTAATTTTACAAGTATATTTGGAGCTCCACAGCTAAGCTGCTGACCTGCTAGGAGCAGGCACTACAAAGGTTTCCAGAGGCCAGCCCAGTGTCATCAGAAACACTACACCAACTCAAACCATCCCAAACCTGTTGAGAAAATGTCCATAATCACCCAACAATATGTCTTTCAGCAGCCTCGAGCTAAATTTGCCCCTTGCTCTTAGTCTACGCTGTGACCTGTGTCCCCCAGTGCTCCCTGTAGGCATGGCCACAAAACCGGGCCCGGTGCCCTGCCCTCCCTTGGCAGCACCACATCCTACCTGGGAACCCAGAGCCCATGGCAGAGACATGCAAGTATAACAGAGACGTTCTGACAAGCTTGTTTCTGAAGCTAGGCATTCAATTGACTGCTCTTGAGAGCTCTCCCAGCTAAGTTATCCCAGATCAAATAATAAGAAGTTGTGGAGTTTTTGAGGGAAAATAGAGCCTTTCCGAGGGAATAAAACACTACTTGCTGTTTTATGGATCTGCATCCGCACTCAGGTTTTGCCCGTACCTGAAGAACCTAGGTTTTATAGACCACAACCCTGAGAAGTCTTATGCGTGTTTTTGCAGTTCAGCACGCAAATTTTATTCTGAATTACCATCATGCTAAGTCTTGGGGCCAAGGAGAATAGTGACTAAAGGAGAAAATTAGCATATAAATTTTATTGTCTAGTTGTCCCTTCATCTATTAAGGCCCCCATGGGTGTTTTTTGGAATTAGCAACAAGCTAGTAGGCCTCCAGGTGACATAAATATCCACTCTCTAGGTTTTTTGTGCTACTTCATGGTTTATGTTTGCCTGTGGACAGATCAGAGATGTGCAGTGCACCAGACTGAGTTTGCTGTCCAGCTTTTGAGTTGCTAGGATTACCTAGATCTCAAGAGCTTTCCTTTCCAGGTACATTCAATGTGGTCTGCAGGACTTTTGATCACTTTGTTGGTGGGATGAAACATCTGTATGAAGTTAGCAGTTGCCGCAATAGCACTCCAGCCAAGCAGCAGTATGGTGGGGTGAGGCTGTACTACATCGCTGCAGAGGAGGTGGAATGGGACTACGCATCAAACAAGAGCTCGGCACCCAAGATTTACAACATAAGCAGCAATGAAGAAAGGTACTGAAGGCAAAAAAAAAGGCTTGTGGGTGTGGGACACATTCATAGCTCGAGAGGGAACTTGGAAACATCCTCCCATGAAGCTCACCTAGTGCTTTTCAGAAAGCAGCTTGCTGAATCAAATAATTTCCCTGAGAGAAAATGTAATTTAAAAATGGACAGCTCTGAGACATTTGCCTTTGGTGACAACTTAAAGGAACAAAAGGGAAACATATTTGGAAGACTAAAGTTAGAAATATGGCTCAGCAATGGCACTCAATAAAGGAGCAAGTATACAGTGGAAGCAGTAGAAAACACACCTGAAGCATCACAAGTGGAGTCTCTTCTAATGGTGATCAAGAAATGCATTTGGAGAATACCTTAACTCCAGTAGCTAAAAGGTTACTCTTATACGTAAATTAAATGAGTATTGATGGAGCCTTTCTTTTTATGTATGTTGTGACACAACCTGAAAACTGCTCTGGCAGCGGGCCTTGGAGATGACACACCATGCGATAGCTCTGCTCTCAGAGTGTCGAGTACTCTCCTCTTTAGCTGGTTGGGAGTGTCCTCTGCTGGCAAGTCGGTCTTCTTTCACCAAGCAGGAGCATCAACCAAAAATGCAGTGGTAGTGGTAAACCTGGGTGCTAAGAAAGGCATCCTCAGCCAGATCCAGAAAGAAAAAGACGTTTCTCACCGCTGGGTGCAGTTGGCACAATGTAGGTGCTGGCCTGTGCAGGAGAGCAGCAGCACTGCTCCGAGCACTGCCAGCCCAGCTGGGTGAGGACACACAGCCCCTGTCTCAAACGATAGCAGCATTTTGTATTGCATATCTGGCTGCAGTTATCATCTTCAGGTGGCTGATTAATACACAAGACAGCGAAAGCAGCCACCATAATTGGGGAATTGATGTTTCCAGGAAAAGACGCTCTCTTATTGGAATGAACGATAGAGCTGGCAAGAGGGCTTTAATTAATTTGAACTTTGTTTCTGCTTTGTCAACTCTGGTGAAGGACTTGTGCTTCCAAAAGTTGGTGATAAGTGCAATATATTCCAGGCTTTACCTGTCTGGAGAGAGTGTGCATTCAGCAAGGATTATTGCTGATATTTGCTGCATAACATCTTTTGCAGTACATCACCATATATGACCAACCTGTATGTTCTTTTGCTTCTGTTTGCATCTGCTATGAACAACACAACACTTATTAGTCTTTGGATATATAAAGTTTTTAATTTCCACCTTTTTATTCTGCAGCTATGGGCATGTTTTCCTGAGCCAAACAGAAGACCTGATTGGTTCCAAATACAAGAAGGTTGTTTACAGGGAGTACACAAATGGCAACTTCACCCAGCGCAAAGTGAGGACCGAGGAGGAGGAACATTTGGAAATCATGGGCAAGTAGCTCTCAGGGCTCACAGACTGAGCCTAAAAAGTGAGAGGATCACTTTCCAAAAACGAAGCTCTCCCCAGCTTTGGAAAGGAAAAGAAGTTGCACTGACACCTCTTCCTGCTTATCAGTGATTTTACACCCAGTTTGTTTAACTAAGTGCTGAGTGTAAAGACATTTTCCAAATTAATGGTTCATTCCCAAATGAAGAAAGATTATCTTTCTTCTTACAGGGAGGTTCTTACAGGGAGGAAGTGAAAATGGAAATTCTAGTATTTGCCTTAGATCAGAGCATGTGATCTGGAGATGCTTGTAGAATAGAGAAGATGTTAAGGTGCTTGGTTTGTACTGGGATTGTGCAGATCAAAATTTACACAATTTGAGATTGTGCATGTTACAAAACAACTATCAACTCGTGTTTTATGGGATGAGAAGTGGGGAACAACTATTCTTAAAATGACTAACTTTCTTTAAAAATATTTCTAATGGTACTGATTTTTTTTGCATAGAGCAGGGACATTTCCTTTTTTTTTGCAGTACAAAACCAAAAAAATAAGTAGCTTAATTTTCCCCAAAAAGAAAGAAAAGCAGTTACCAATTAAAAAAAAATAGTTGAGTTGCAAAAACTATTCACAAGACTTCTCCCTAAAAAAGTATTACCCAAAGACTTGTCTCCAGAGTGAACAATTCTCATCACCCAAAAAGTAAAAAGATCGGTTTTGTCCGCTGGGGTAACTGACAGATTTTGATGGCATAGCTGAAAGAACAGTAAACATGAGGCTTTTGAAAAGGACCACTGCTTCTTTCTATGGCCAAAGTACTCAGTTTGTTAAAACAGTGATTTTTTTGAACTGTCAGAAATCTATTATTGAAGAGACCCTTGGAAATCTTGTTCACAGAATCAGCTTGCAGATCACAAAAAATTCTCTTAATCTGCACTGTAAACAGCCATGGCATTTCACAGAGGACAGCTCTTAAATTCAAGGTTAGCTAATATTATAGCTTATAAATAATAATAGAAAACATATTTCTTGATTAACTTCATTTTTTTCTCAATTTGTAATAGCTGTATTAATCACTAGAGACTCTTGTTTTAATTTAGGCCCACTGCTGCATGCAGAGGTTGGTGAGACTATATTGATTGTATTTAAGAACAAAGCTAGCCGGCCTTATTCAATAACGGCACATGGTATAGAAGAAGTGGGTTGCGAAGAACAGGTTGAGACACCAATTACCCTACCAGGTAAGTTTGTTGTTTTGGGGGGTTTGTTTGTTTGTTTTCTGCTTGAGCTACAAAAACCTGCTATAAAAATACTTGTATAATATACCCTGTTTCAAGCTTCCTCATACCTCTATGTTCTTCCAAGTGTACATTCAAAGTTTATTTATATGCGATTCTTTGTGTTCTCAAGCATGTAGGTTCTTGATTACTTAAGCATGTTAGGGCAAGAGCGAATCTTTGTTCGTGAGGGATAGACACAGTAATGTAGTATCTCTGGATCTCCTCCAAAAAAGCAGGAGGGAGCCCATAATCCCTGCAAAAGAAGCCTAGGCTAGTGTTGCATTTCACTCAGGACTGGCACTCAAATAGTATTTACAAAATGGAGTGACTCAGTGGTAAAGTTGCAGTCAGAAATATTGACTGTGTTTCTTTGTTAATCTGCACAGAACTGGCATCTCCATTCAGAGCTGAGGCTTAAAACGTAAAATCGAGCTGTTTGCCACATCAGTTAAAAGTCTTTGAAAAACTGTGTCAAATATGCCTCAGCTTTTAGTCAGGAGAATGGAAGGAAGTAGTTCTCACAGCATCCATTTTTTTATATTGTCATTTGGAGAAGTACCTTTTTAACAATTGCATATTTTTTTCAATTATTATATTGAGTTCTACATTATAATAGAAAGGCAAACTCAAAAATGGGTATTATAGTCAACCCAGAATGCACCCACCTTTGCTTTCTATTACCCCTGGAGTTTTCTTTCACAGTATCTGTGAGCTTCAGTCTCAAAGCGGGGAAAAGCTCTTCCAGCCTCTTTGCAAGGTGCTTCTTTTGTGTAGCTATGCTGAGACAGTACAGTCACACAAAAATTCATGGCCAGACCCAAGCCTGTGTCTGGCTTGCTGGAGTCTGACAAATGCATACCTCTGGTAAATATATAAAAAAACAGAGCTAGTCTTATGTAATTCCTTTGTTTAGTTCTTTGCTCTGTGTTGGTCTTAATGCTCCTTTGTTGACAGCTGTGGGGTAATATCAGAGGCAACACTGCAATGTCTCTCATAGCCACACGAGAGCAGGCTTAGGATGAGGTAAGAGCATCCTAAGAATGAAGAGCAGGCTTAGATGAAGTAAGGCGTCAGCACAGGTCAGGTTTGACAATAAGCCAAAGGAAAGGCCTCTTCAGCAAGGTCTAAGCACTGACTTTTATTTAGATGTTCAGAAATAGCACTTAGCAAGTTAATCAATCACCTCAGAACAAGAATAGTCTTTGGGCATCTCAGTCCTCGACACCATCATCTGGAAGTCCCTTCGCTTAGCTCCTTGCTAGCCGGCTTTCCTAACCCCAGCTGGACTGTCCATGCTAAGCTCCTCATACCCATCCCTTCTAAATACTGAGCAAGTCATCAGTTATATATACAGAAATAGCACTTAGCAAGTTAATCAATCACCTCAGAACAAGAATAGTCTTTGGGCATCTCAGTCCTCGACACCATCATCTGGAAGTCCCTTCGCTTAGCTCCTTGCTAGCCGGCTTTCCTAACCCCAGCTGGACTGTCCATGCTAAGCTCCTCATACCCATCCCTTCTAAATACTGAGCAAGTCATCTCTTATAAATTTGCTTTACCAGACTCATAATTCCTAGAGCACTGCCGGTTTCCTAAAGGAACAGTGCATGACACGTTCATGACAGATGCAGGGAGAGACTCACAGGATCCTACATCAAAGCGTCTCTTGGCTGCCAAAGCTTCATCCTCTTTCTGTCCCTTGCCCCACTTAACCAAAAGAAAAGAGGGAAATCCACTTTTCTCTTGTTTATCAGTCTTTCCAGGATTTAAGTTTCCTTTGTTCCTCCAAGATACTGTGACATTAGCAAGATTACTTCTCTTGGCAGAGCATATCCTTGAAAATCTTAAGTGTGTTGAAGAAAAAGCCATCTTCCCTCACTTGTCTCCTGCACATTAGGTACTACTGTTGAAAACTCTGCTGACCTGTTCTGAGCAGTATCTCCTGAAGCATTCATGTCTTGGATAGGCTGTTATACCTGCAAACAAGCAACACTCGCAGACATCATGAACTGGAGGGTGGCCAAACACCTTTCTGGTACACCCAAAATATGAGGGCTAGACGGTACAGAAGATGCCGTCCTAAAAGCCTTGCTAATCTCTGCTTAAGTACCTAAACCCCTGCTATCATTCACAGAAGGGGCTCATCCTGTAAGATTAACTGGTACTGCAGCATCTATATGAGCCTTATCCTACGCAATATGATATCTGAGAGTCATCATCTCTCTTTTTGCAATTATTGCCATACCATAAAACACAATATTACACAATCCATTATAATGATCTAACGTCTCAGCAGCACAAAGCTACCTCAGCTGCTTTAGAAATAAAGGTTGAAAACTCTCCTCTGTCATGATGCTCACAGCTGTTGACAGCTGCTGGGTAGCACCTCTACTAAGGCCAACAGTTTCATGATTTCTTTGGTTTCTCCTGACTTGTAGTGTAGCCTTGGTTGTGCTCAAGTTATGTGATCCTAGAAGATCTTTGGGCCAGAAATTGCCTGTTCAACATTTGTCCAACACTTAAAAGGACAAGGTGTTGACCGCATCTTTGTTTTCTATCTTCCCCTCTGACACCAGCAAAAAATCGAACTGGAGGAACACAACATACATAATTTGTCCATACAATTATTTTATTTTGTAAAATAAAAGGTCAGCACAAAACTGGAGATGCTGACATCAGATAAACTGTGCTGTGGCATCTTCATATGTGAGCAGACATCTTCATGTTGTTTTTAACTCCCTCAAATACAAGCTATTTTTAGGCAGTGACATTTAAATGAGACAGCCAAGGGAATATTTTCTGGAATTTGGCTCCTGACAGCTTTAAACATTGGCTTCAAAGACCATTTATCTACTAAAAGTTTTGCCCAAGAAGAAAGACGAAAAGTGAAATCTCCAGACTTTGCTCTGGGGAATGCCACTGTTTTCAGCATCATTTGCAGAACTCTTTTTTTGGGTCATACCTGCCTTCACTTACAGCACTGGGACCTGCCTGACACCTAAAGGCAAAACTGTGCAATGAAAATCACTTTTTAGTTGGGAGGCTGTTGGATCCAGTTACTACTCAAAGCTCCCCAAATCCAATTGCTTTCAGTGAAATTGTTCTCTCTCTGTTTCAGAGGAAATAAATACCTACAGGTGGAACGTCCCAGAAAGATCAGGCCCAGGGAAAACAGATCCAAACTGTATCACTTGGGTTTACTATTCAACAGCAAATTTTGTAAAGGTAACCAGGAAATAGTCATCACACTGCTTTGGATATTGTTTTGGACAAAGCATCCTATCTTGCCTAATGTTTTTGAAATGTTTCTCATTTATTTAAGGACCACAGGCTAGAGGAAGGACTTACAAAGCTAGATGCTTTGTATTCTTTGATAATATATAAAATACATAATATAATAATTATAATTATATATAATTAAATAATCACATATATAATACATAAAATATATTAATAATATAATAATATTTGATAATATTGTAATATTTAATATTGTCCACCTTTGGGTAATGTAATCTATTGAAAACCCTGGGATAAGCTGAATCAGTGTAATTTCTTTCTTAAAGTGTAATTGAAGGGAGTTTGGGTGGGAGAAAAACATTGTTTGGGGTCTTTAAAATCTAAAATATAGAGAAAGGTTTCTCAAATTAGACAGATCAGTGATTTTTTTTTGCCTGATAGGAAAATTGAATTTCATCTTTATTTCATGTGTAGTTAATCTGGATAAGCTAGCAAATCTGTAATACAAATATTCATTTTATTCCAGGACACATACAGTGGTCTGATCGGGCCTCTCGTAATTTGCAGAAAAGGAATTCTAAATGAAAATGGTCTAAGGAAAGACATTGATCGTGAATTTACACTTCTATTCATGGTGTTCGATGAAAATAAATCCTGGTATTTGAAAGAAAATATTGAAACATACCTTCATAAGAATCCTGATGATTTTAATCACACAAAGAACTTTGTGGAAGGCAACTGCAAGCATGGTATGTAGGACTCAGGCAGCAGCCAAGAGGATAGGGGGTTATTTTTGACAGCCCTTTTAGGAAGACACCACATTTAGCCTGCAACCACCCAGCCATGTGACATCTTCATGAAGTGCAAAACTGGAAAGCAGAAATTTTCATGAGACCCAGCAAGATATTTTTTTTCTAACAAGTTAATTTAATTTTAAGCTGTGGTTAAAATTAGACTTCTCTGTCACTTCAGAGCTGCATTCCCTGCTGGCTTGCGTGGTAGGAGTGTGACGATGGTGTTTGGAAACTGTAGCCAGAGTAGCAATCAGCCCAGGCAGAACAGACTGAATGGGGGCAGGAGCAGCCCAAGCCAAACAAAACGTTTGTTTCTACACATTGTGCCCATTTTAGGCAACAGTTCAATTCCTCCTGCTTCCTTGTGGGTTCTTGGCATTAATCCTCTCTGCCCAGGAGCTCAGTCTTAACAGATTAAAATGTTATCCTGTGTTTTTCAAGGTAAATTAATGTGCACTTTAATGATACACAGTTTGGAAACTGAAGCAAAAAACTGCTCTGTCTCCCTGCCAGGATGGCAGCCACCCTGGAGAGCCCTTGCCCTGGCTGCGTGGTGCCTGTCCTATCCTCCCTACCTGTTCCTTGCACCAAGGAAGCCAGAACAGAGCCTGACATGAAGCAGATAGTGATTGATCCATCCTGTTTTGTCGTTCTAGCAATCAACGGGAAGATCTATAACAGTCTTCTGAGTCTAACGATGAATGAAGGTGATACAACAAACTGGTATTTGATAGGAATGGGCAATGAAGTTGATGTACATACAGTCCATTTCCATGCCCAGACCTTCATCTTCAAGGTTGGTGAAATAAATCAAAGTTGCAGGGGTTTTTGTTTGCTTGTTTGTTTTTTACAATACAATCGGAAATTTTTGCAAAGCCTCCCAGATTCTGTTGTGTTTGTGCACCTTGTGCTCATAGCTCTGGGCTAATGCTGAGATTGGCAGGAGTTTTGCATGGGAAGAAAGTACAGAATGATTGAGAATTTGGTAGAGCTTCTGCCACTATGGGCCTGTTATGAAACATGTATAAATGTCATCAGCAGAGGACATGATTAGGTGGATTAGGTATAGGCCCCTATAGGTATAGGTGGATTAGGCCCCTAGGTATAAGTGAATCAGCAGAGGACATGATTAGGTGGATTAAATTACACATTTCCCCTTAGGTATAAGTGACGATGCATGGATGCTGGAGTGTGTATTGCCTGATTACATTATGGTTTAAAGCAGTGACAGTTTGATGCTGGCAGGACTATTTGAAGAATCTGACTTTCAGAGAAATGCACTCCACTAAGACCTTAAGTCCTTAGGAAATGTCTCCTGTTGTTAATTAATTAACTGATTAAATGAGGACAGCCCATGAGCCTCAGACCCCTGCATAAGACATAGTACAAACCTACCAGAAGCCTCCCACCTACCTCAAGTTGCTAGCAGTCTAACTGGAATATCTCAGTGCATGGGGCCGTGTTGGAGCAGAGTGAGACTCTCACAGTGCTCGTTTTGCCTTGCCACAGACAGACAAGGACCACAGAGCAGACGTGTATGACCTTTTTCCTGGGACTTTCCAGACAGTTGAACTTATAGCAGAAAACCCTGGAACGTGGCTCCTGCACTGTCATGTAGCCGACCACATCCACGCTGGCATGGAAACAACCTACACCATCAATAAATCAGGTGCAGTAGCAGAAATATTGCTGTAGGGCTCCGTGGGGGTATCACAGCAATTCAGATGAAAGGCAGGCAGGAAAGGGCAATAGTTGATGTCAGTGCTGAACCCTGGCTGTGCCCAGCTGGCACCTGTAATTGCCAATTAGCATCATTTAGGGACAGGGAAACCACCTCTAACTCTGCTTCTGCTTCGCTGCTTCGTAAAACCCCTTCAAAGAAAGTGGTAGCCTGTGGACCAGCTGTAGGTGATGCAGAAGAGAACCTCAAGCTGCCTTTTAGCAGCTGCGGACCCCCACCACATGGAGCCAGCAGGTGGGCATGCTGCTGGTTCCTTTCTGCCTGTCCATGGGGTATTCGAGCATGTTCCCACACAGCCAGGAACCAATCAAGATGCAACAGGTTACAGAAAATGGTTGTTCAGCCTCCCCTTTGCCCCAAGAAATAAGCATCCGTTGACCAAGAAAAGTGGGAAACACTTGCTCTCATGGGTGAGGTTACCTTTTGGGATGGCAGGGTAGGTTTGGCCACTCCCTTGCACACTTGCACATAAAGCCAAAAGTGCTTGTGGGCCTCTGCACATCACCCAATTTCACTGAGTGAATTTTGGGCTCCAACAGCTCCGTTGTGGGTCCCCAGCTGCACAGCAGAGTCAGTTCTTGCTACGTTCCTCTGCAGGGGCTGCAGCAGCACCCAGCAAGCGCCCTCCTAACTCTGATCCTGTCCTAGCAGTGGGACAAGGATAATGCCAGATGCTGCCAAAATGTTCCTTCCTTGGAGAGGGTGAACTTATTATATTCCTCATACGTGTTCTGACTGTGACATGCCAAATGGACAAGCAAATGTAGAACTGAAGTAACTGAGATCTTCATGGGGAAAGACTTTACTCAGACAGCTACCTAGAGCAATCTGTTAAAAATGTGCTGATCTAATCAAAATTTCTATTAAGATTACCAAGGTAGAAGGAATTATGTCATGCTATATTTCCAGAATGAAAAAAAAAATCTTTGTAATAAGGCTTTCAGCTTAACTAAGCTTTTCCTTTCCCTGCACAGAGCGTAAAGCTCCTTTAGAAGGAGGACTCACAACTGCCACATACGATACTATTACTACAGAAAACAGGACCAATAAAGAGGGTATGGATTTTTACAAACAGCAAATAAAACTCATCAGACTGAATCAGAGGTTTCTCATAAACTACTTCTTGTTTGACAGGTTATGACAGGGAAGGAGTCAGTCTTTTTGGCAAAACTTTGAGTCTCGGAAAAGCCAGCTTGATATTCACAGCCCTTTTCTTCATTGGACTTGTTCTACTGACAACAACATCAATCTTCTTCTGCCTCCTCACACGCCAAGAGAACAGGATCTATTACAGTGTTGTGCAGGACAAGAGCCCGCTTCTGGCGGACTGCCTGTGAATTCCCACCTCCAGCATCATCTGCAGAGCTGCACCAGATTTCCTTCTATGCTGCTAAGAAAACTGAAGCGAGACGTTCGTCGATGGTCCTGCCCTGTAGCCAGCGCTCATGAGAGTGAACGTGAGCCATAGGGTTAAACTCCATGAGCCACACACCACTCCTCCCCATTTCTGCTCCTCTGAAGTTCACTTGAGCTTTGCCCAAGATCAAACCACGAAGCACCACACCTCTTGGCAGCTGCACCGGCTGCCAAGGGTTTTCGTAGCAGGAAGGAGAGGGCAGAATTGTGTCCGTGTGCTCCGAGATGGGCACTGGGCTCACACCAGTTAGTACTGCAAGTGACTGCCTTAAGCGTGCTGGTTTCTGAAAGTGCAGATGTCAATCTGCAACTCCTCATGCTTTTCTACAGGGAAACCGGACTTATGCCAGGCTGACAGCAGAACTGAGCTCAAGGATTCTAATGATATTAAGATATGCCCTTTTATTTTGCCCTGTTAAATGAGGAAGCTGTGCACTGCAGACAGATTTTTAAAGGTATTTAGATACCTAACCATATAGCTTAGCACCCAAGGTCAGTGGGTGTTAGTTCCTATTTGCTTTTGCTAATCCCTTTAAAAATCTAACCCTGAGCAATCAATGAAAAAGTTATTTGGTTTTGTAATTGCTGCTCATTGTGCTCCTGATTCTGTAACTCTTCTTTACACCAAGCAGCGCTTCAGTCCCAACGAAGGATCAGGTCACTGTGAGGCTGCCACTGCCCTCTGTGAGGAAGACTTGGCAGAATCAGGCTGGACCTAGTGATACTTGAATGTTTATAGCTCTTTTTTAATTAGATAATGTTTATTCTTGCCAGCCAGCTGCTTACGTCACCTACAGCTCTTTCAGAGGAACTCCAGAACAGACACATACTTCAATCTGTGAAACTGCTTATCCACGTTTGACTTTCAATGTAAATTCAAGTTGGTGGGGTTTTTTAAAATTCTTTTTTCCAGTTCCATATTTTGCAGTATTTTCAAAAGCAGGTGCTGCCCATCACTCTTAATGTAGCTTAATGGTGCCCTGGATGAATGTGGAAGTTTCTTGGGTGCTTCTCAGTCGTTTCCTGATTCTGTTTTCCTCAGCCACGTGCAAGTGCGCTCACACACCGACCGCCTCGCCGAGGCGGAACTGCAGGGCTGAGCCCAAGCTGGAGTTACATCATAGCAGTGAGCACTTCCACTATCACTTTCTGAATCTGCCCTTCAAGCAGACAAGGACGGATACTCTAAATCCTTTTAACTTTCTATTTTATGGAAACACTAGCATTAAGATCTCCTTTCTGTGCGTTTACAGAACCCTAACTGTACACATACAAAATTAAAGTCTTCCACTTAAACATGCACTGTTAATAAAACAAATTATTTGGTATTTTCCTTCTGGAGTAGCTAATGCAGATGACTTTCTACAAACAGGATCATAAATATATTTTTACTGCACTGATGGTAAAAATCTGGTTATTTCCATGAATCTTCTGTCATAGTTTATTTATCTGGCACACTGCTACAGGGTGGTTGTGAAACAGGAATGAAGAGTCCAAAGGTCCAAAGGGATGAGAGGTGTCATGCTGCTTGCACAGGCGACAGCCTAGCATGGAAAGCACCAGCCCTGGTGCCAGCATCACCTGCCTGCAGGGCATCCAGCGCGGGGATGGTGTGGCCGGCCTCAGCCCAAAGGGATGTATTTTGCTAGAGGATCACCACGACTGTGCATCTTGGGGTGGACCCCAAATAAATGTTCTGAGTAGCGCAATCCTGCACCTGCTCTTTCAGCTCGGGGACCACATCTGTGAGACCAATGAACCGTCATGATAAAGCAGGAGAACTCAAGACAAAAACAAGCAAAGGCGGGAAATGGAAATGCAGTTCTGAATCTGTGTTCAATGTGGGGAGCTGCTAAAACATCTGCATCCAAAAGTGGCATCTGTATCACGTTGCAGAGAGCAAAGAGCACCACAAGCAGCCACCATTCAGCAGGAGCAGATCGTCTTCTCCAGGGGACCTGAAGGCCTTCAAGGGTGAACTGGCTGCACTGCTAACTCCTATAGCAACTCAAACTCTGTCAGCACCAAAAGCTCCAAAGGTGGCATATGTCACCTATGTCACCTATATGTCATATATATGACACTAACTTTAAAAATTTTTCCTAAGGAGACTTGGGGGACTGCAAAGGAATAGCCCTGACACCCATGCAGCACAAGGTGGAAGAAACTGTTCTAAAAAACCCAGAAGTGGTCAAAGGAACAAAACACCTCATGGAAAAATCCGTACTTTTTTGTTAAAGGAAATGGTACCTCAAATAGGTTTTTAAAAGATCGGTGTGTAGCTCAATGTCAGCTCAGTGTTTGTTAGTGGGCAGAAAGGTAACTGAATATTGGGGGTCATTGGGAATTAAGGACAGAGCAGCCCAGGAATCATCACTGATTGTTGTTAAATAAATAAAAGCTATTAAATAAATGTATGGTGCACCTGGGATTTGAATAGGGCTGAGTTGTATTCTTCGATCCGTCCAGAAAAGGACCTAGGAGGGCACAGAAAGGAGCACGAAAGTGAGGCGGGATTGGAGAGTGGCTTCCGCATGGTGCATTGGGATCCACACTTGCCAGTAGGCGAAGGAACACTGGAAGTGCATGGGATAAGGGTTTTATAAAATTAGAGCAGTGTTGAGGAAGAAGCAGTTTGTCTCTCTTCGCAGCAGCTTTATGGGCCACCACGGAGCCAGGCAGCTTATTAAACATAAGGGCCCCTCAGTGGCTCCCACGGGAAGCAACCTGAGATGTGGACACCAAACTTGGGGTGGAGAAGAGGGCTCGGCTGCCTGCAAGGAGAGGCCAGATAAGGGTTTTATAAAATTAGAGCAGTGTTGAGGAAGAAGCAGTTTGTCTCTCTTCGCAGCAGCTTTATGGGCCACCACGGAGCCAGGCAGCTTATTAAACATAAGGGCCCCTCAGTGGCTCCCACGGGAAGCAACCTGAGATGTGGACACCAAACTTGGGGTGGAGAAGAGGGCTCGGCTGCCTGCAAGGAGAGGCCAGGACTGCTCAGCCTGCGGAGGAGGCCTGGGTGATCCCAGCCCTCTGCACAAAACCTGGACGGGGAGGAGAAAAAGGGACTTCGGCTCTTCCCAGAGGGACCCAGGCTCTTCCCAGGGGTGCCCAGCGAGCGGGCAAAGGACATGCGGGAAATTCCCCTTCAACGGGAGCGAGAACAAAAGGCTTTTCCACCGTGGGGCTGATGAAAGGGCCGCG
>NW_010584409.1:0-27565 GCF_000705375.1 Tinamus guttatus | reverse complement strand
GGGGCTGCCGCTGCTGCTCATCTCCCTGGCCTTCGCCCAGGAGATCTCCATCGGTAACCGGCGGCCTCCTCGCGGGAGGGGAGGAAGCGGAGGAGGTGGAGGAGGAGGGCGGGCGGGGGGAGCCGGGCGGCCCCGGCGGCCCCCGTGGTGGCCCTGGGGACACGGCGGTTCCTGCGGGTTGTGGGTGTCGCGGTGGGCCGTGGGAGTGGGGCCGTGGTGGTGCTGAAGGGGCGTCTCCATTGCTACCACGGGGTGTTTTGTGTGTTGGACATGGGGTGCCAAACTCTCCAGGCAGTGTGTCCCACATCCTGCAGGTGGGCATCCCCACACCACATGTGTCGAGGTGACTTGCGCAGGGGACATTGGCACATGGCTTTGGATGCTCGCCTGCTGCCTCTCCTAGGCTTGGGGCACCATTAGCTCTCGTGGGTCTCAGCCCACCCAAGGGCTGCCCTCAGCAGCGATGCCCTCGCAGGGCCAGGGCTCAGCACCCACCTGCCTGCAGGATGCCCTGGGTGGAGGCTGCGGTGTGTGCGGGTGAGGAGCGGTTCCCACCACCCCCTCCGGAGCACCCGTGCCCCTGTGGTGCTGGGACCAGAGCAACAGGTTCACTTGGGCTATGGGCAGGGATGGGAGGCAGCACAGATCTCCTGGAGCCAACTGCCTGCTCACAGCGCGTCTTGCCCAGATGTCAAGCACTGGGGTTGGTCCTTCCTTCTCCTTCCTCATTCCCTGCTCTTTCTTGATGAATATCCAAACGCTGAGGTGATGTGACCTTTTTGGTGTCATTCTCTAACACCTCTGGAGCGAGGCCACCAGCAGCTCAGCTGCCACATGGGTAGGCAACGTTGCACTGGGTGGCCTGGAGAAGGTGACAGCCACCCGGGTCTGTTCATGTCTCAATGCTCATCAGCCTTAAGCATAAGCAGCAGGTTGGGCTGTGCCTTGAGGACTGCCCATACGCAGTGCTGCAGTTCCCAGTGCTTGTAGGGCTTTGCAATAAGGTTTGGTGTTGTTTATGAGCCGTCAGGAGCAGGTGCTTGGGAGGATTTCCAGACGTCTGGGTTTGGACGGAGGATATCTCAGTTTGTGTGTTGAGCCTGGTCACCTGCTGCTCGGATTTGAGCTGCTGGGCTCTGGTTCCCAGGGGCGGCACTGGGTGGGAGATGGGAATAGCGTTTCTGAAACTCTTCCAGTTCAAGTCCCGCTGAAGGGATGTGTGCCTCAATGTGCCTTTTACACAAGAAAGGCCAAATTATCTTTTTTGTTATTTTTTAAAACTAATTACTTTACTGTGCTTCTTTCCTCTGCCCAAGTTTCAGGAGTAGTTGTGCAGCCCTTCCAGCACCTGAGAAGTGACTGAGGTGACTTGGATTTATAATCCAGAGGCTTGCTTATAAAAATCATGCTTCATGTAAGAATGGTTCTGAATTCAAATGGCACTACCTGAATTAAGGTTTTTTAGGCGAATTAGCACTGCTGCCACTTTTGAGACAGAAGTGAGCCACAGGACTTCTGCACTTGCAGAAATAGCTGTTTTTGCTGCAGGTACCTGTTCAGTGGCGTTCAGTGTCTTGTGCCCAGTAGACCTGTTTTGCATCTGAGCTATGTGTTTCATAGTCCTGAGTAAAGGTGCTGTCAGGGGAGTAGTAATGGATTGGTCTGTGGATTGGTGGTGGGTCTGCCAAAGCATCACGAATAGCATTAACCAGATAGCAGACTGCTCACCAGGGAACAGGCACACACCGAGTGCAGGAGACATAAGCAGAGTTTTATCACTTGCAATAATCCTGGGCAACCAGACAAGACCAGATCTGAGTCCTGTGGAAGGTCTCTTCAAGCAGAATCTTGCAGAAGTCTTTCTGCAGAACAGCTTGCTGCTTTTAATCCTGAATCCACTGCTGATGTGTTCTCATTTCTTCCTCTTGAAGCAGTGCAAAAGAGGCTTTTGTTTCACGGGACAGTGCAGGTGAACACAGCAGGTTTGCTAGTTGGGGATGGGACCTCTCAGTTCTTCCTCTGCTTCCCCTCTAAAATCTCTCTCAGGATCCACCTCTGCCTGAAGGAGTGGCTGTGTATGAGCCCTCTTACCTTGTGCTACTCTGCAGATTTTTTTCCCATTTTGCTGATTCATATAGAGCTCAAAACTATAGTTACATTGCGGAGTTTGGTGCGGGGTGTTTTAATGCTTCTCTCATTTTTATCAGTTAACAAATTCTCATCTTCACTAATCAAGCGCTTAGTCCTCAGCCTACAATATATATTATATCCTTCAGTGTTAAAATAATTCAAACTGTATCTGAGCCTACAACACACACTTGAAGCAACAGTTAAAACAGGCACTAAACATTGCAGGTCAGGAATGTGCCGTGTGTTACTTTTTGCTTGTAGTTCTGAGAGGTTATAAGAAAAAAAAAATGGCATTTAAAACAGAGCTCTTCTATTTGAAAAATGGAAGAAGCCTGTGACATGCAAGGTCCCAGCGCGAGGTGGAACTGCACTGCGTGGTTTCTATACAGAAAGTGATACTGTATCGGCTGTGCTGCCCTTTGCCTGTTCCATTTGCCCTATCCCATTTCTGTTGCTATCTCCCTTTCCTCGCGCAGTGTTTACTGCCTAACAGGCAGGCTTCTTGGGTGAGTTATCAAAGCTGTTTTCATTAAGATACACTTTTGGTGGGCAGAGGGAAGGCTGGAGGGTTTGGCAGCTGGATATGCGTAAGTCTGGAAGTGGTGGTGGGATTTCTTTCAGACACTTCCTTAGGCACTTGTGCCTTGAAAGACTTCAGGAGCGCTAAGCTGAGAGAAGGTGGTAGGGTCTATTTTAGGTCTGAAAAAGGGCAACTCTAAATCAGCAGTGGCTGTGGAAGCAATACACGAGTCACAGCGTGAAAATATCCCTGTCTCCAGGTGCAGAAATTGTATGCGCTATCCAGCAAGGAGTGCTCGGATCCTATTTCTGTTGGGATAATTGCATCCTTCCCACCTACGTATCCTGGCAGCTTGGCTGGCTGCTGCTGTCGGCTTCACTTTCTGCTCCCTTTTGGTATTTTGTCACAGCGCAGTGTTAGATAGCAGCAATTTTCGTTCTACGGGTTGTTAATTGTGCAGAACAGTCGTCAGCTACTGGCTACAGTGACTGCCTGGGATCAGCAGCCTCATAGGGTCAGCAGGAGGAGGTGCAATATAACCTTGTTACATTATTCCCTGTTACATTTTAGAAAACCGTCATCAGCTGCAGGTCTGTCCGGGTTTTAAGGATTTTTTTTCTGGTATTGCTTAGCCCTGGTTGTTTTGGGCCTGTCCTGGGTAGCTCTGCTGCTCCAGGCACTGGCAAAGAGAAGGCTTGAAATCCTGCACCTGTTACCTCTTCACTTCCAGTCCTTGTCTTACACGTTTTTACATAGGGAACTTGAAAATGGAAAAAAAAATTGGAACACAAGGGTTTGAATAATGTATTTCCTTATATTCCATATGTTATTTTCTTACATTGTTTGGGAGTTCTTTGGGTAAATATAGTTTGGGTGATCAGGTACTACAGTAACAGTAACGTAAACAGTACCAGTGACATATATATGGATATTTATTTATAGAGGGGGGGAGGGGAAATAAATTAATAAATTAAAGATGTGGGCACACTCAGCCTTGTTAAACTCAGTAGTTCATCTGAGTTTCTGTTGTATGATTATATTTTTTAATAAGAATAGCTCTGAGTTATGGCTGATATTCCAGGTTTTAATCAATTCTGGGCAAAATATCCGTGGCTAGCTTGGTTGTAGCAGAAAAGCGAGCAGGAGCACAGCATCAACAGCAGCACCAGGCGCCTGCAGCCTTCCAGGGGAAGGGAATTGCAAACACACTTTGCTTCCCACTCCGCTTGCTCCCCGCTGCAGTGTCCGGGCCCGGGGTTCAAAACCAGGAGTCCAGAGAAGCGCTTCAGAGCAAATTAATGTCACCAAGGATGTCTGACTATTTACCAATATCTTTTTTTTTCTCCTTACTTTTAATTTTTCCTCTTTTGTAAGCTGCATTAGCTTTATATTTTGCACTACTACATTGCCAAAGTAAACCTCAATGAACAGGTTATTTCAGCTTATGGACCTATTTGTTTTTCTCCATACTTTTCTTCTTGTGCTTCTTATCCATCTTTTTCTCTCTCTCTTTTTTTTTTTTTTTCTCGTAGTTTTTAATATTGGTGTGGGGCATGTGCTTTGTGTGGTGCCTTGAAGCACACTGTGCACTGCCTATATGTGGCTTGATTTTCTTGTTTGTGGCTTCTTCTTTAGTGGCTGATAAAGTGGATAATTCTTGCTAGATAAAATCAAGTATTGTGGTATTGTGGCTAATTCATTTTGCATGGCGTAAAATTATAGGAGCGATCAATTTTAATAATCCAAACCTATGCGAATCTTTTTTCTTTCTTTCTTTCTTTTTTCCTAGTGATTGCAGGGCATCAGAAAACAAATCATTATTAACTGGAGGTTCCATGCTGTGAAATACAAGCCTGCAGACCCCGGCTCAGCAGTGAGCCTCTGATGAACATCAGTTCTCGAAGTACTCGCAGTTATTGCGGGGCTTTATTAGGTGCCTGAGCAGGGAGAGAGCGGCTGAACCCCCCCCCGCCTTCCAGTCACCCCCTGCACCGGCAGAGCAGGCCAGTACCATCCTGGGACCAGCTCCTTTGGTCCTGAGCTTCCCCTTGGCATTCTAGGATGGAAGAAAGTTTCTTATTTTTGGAAAGCATCAGCAGGCACAGCAGGGTGGGAAGTGGCTCAGATCCTGCTCTTTGAGCATTTGCAGCAGCATTTCCATGTCTGATTGCGATAGAGAAGCCAGGGCAGACTTGTTGCTTGTACTTCTAACTCTTAAGAAATCCCATTGGCGATGGGGACATCTTCTCTCAGACACTTAGTGACCGAACCAGGCCAAGGACTTGGGCAAAGTGGGTGAAAAGGTGTTACCTGAGCATGGAGAGGATGGTGTAAAGAAAGATGCACTGCCCAGGTGGTCACAGAATTGGCCAAAGCGGCCTCTTCGTGAAGGCAGCCACTTCTCAGTCCTCATCCTTCTCGCTCTGTATTGTATCTCCCTGTCATCATTACAGACTTGGGAGTCCATGAGCACTCGCTGGGACTTTTTTGCCTTTCTGTTACTTGTGGGAGCAGAGACCTGGGACTGGCCTCACATCCCCAGCTCGGGGAGGCCATTTCTTTCATAGCAGAGGACCTTCAGCCTTTCATAAACTAGCTCCAAGGCGTGCATATGTATTTACATATATATTTATGTTCATAGTGGTTCTGTGACAACAATTCGGCCCTTTGCCTATGTTGTACTTCAGTAAAAATTGCAACTTTTCTTTTTTCTTTCCCCACTTCCTCTAGAAAATCCAAGCACAGACTAAATTGTCTGTGTGTTATTGATATTGTTCCTTCAGAACATAGAGAGGAAAAAAACGGAAAACCGATGGAAACTTGGCATTTTCATTATTAACTTAGGCACTTGACCAGTGGTTTCCCATGCGTGGGGTGGTGCTTTAATGCCCTTCCCATCAGAGGGGAACCCTAGGGCAGCGTGTGGTGCTGAGCGCTCCTCTTGCTCACCCTCTGGAAGGGCCCCATATTGATGGTTTCACACACTGACTCGTGTTGGTACCAGGAGTTCTGTTAATAGTGAGAGCAGAGCATAAATGGGCCCTTCAGTGTCTTTCCTGAGCTCCCACAGGTTTCTTTCACAGGTGGCAAGTATCTGGGAAGTAGAAACTCTTGGAGCTTCTCTGTTGGATATGGTGAAACTGCTGGTGTTGTGCGAGCTCTGTTAAATCCCCTGAGCTCTATTCTGATAAATATATATCTATTTTTTTGCCATAAGGGAGGCTTGTGACAGTTCAAACCACATCATGCAGCCTTGGAATAATTGTGAGTGACTCAGAAGGGAAGGCTTCTATTCAGCACGCTCCTCAACTCTGCTACGTTGCAACACAGAAGCTACAGTGTTAAGTTCCTCTTATAAAGCAAGTTCTTGTTCTCTGAGACAGACCAGAAAGTAGGCACAAAAAACCCCCAAAGCAATCAGAACTGAGGGAAGCCTGTTGGAAACATTATTTTTTTCTTTAATATCAGAGTTTCAGAAAGGAAAAACAACAGAAACTCTTGTTAGCTCTCCTATAAGGAACCACTGATACCTACTCATGGTCCACATTGAGATACAGTGTAAGGAAGAGAGGTGCCGGGCCCTTTGGGAGAGCCTAGGCACCAGGATTGCTCTGCCAAAAGGAAATCCCTGTTTCCACCTGTGTAACCTGTGCACGGCATCGTGGAAACCATTTCCTCAGGAAACCAGCCTGCCCTGGTGGCACTTGATACCCCTTGGTTCCCCTTTGGCCAAACTGAGTCAAATGCGATGACAGAGTTGCCTCAGGGAGGTTACATTCCCACAATATGTACCCAAAAAAGGCATAACAGACAGGTGCTTCTAATATCCCTTCTTTGGAGAAAGGTAGGAAAGGTCAACCCCCAGCAGACCTCAGAGAATCCGTGTGGGAGTGTAACCCTTTGGATGCTGTCTGGGGACTGGAGCCGCTCTGCAGACATTTCAGAACCGCCGTATTTCTGTCTATTGCCTGATGTAGTAGCTTGGGATAACAGTGAACCCAAGCATGAGCTTTTCTTTCTTAACTTGATTTCTCTGTTTTAAATCTTCCCAATATCTGATAAGTTTTGCTTTGTTTTTCAGGTGCTCAGATAAGCTGTTTTGCACCCAGCTCCTTCTCCTGGCGACAAGCTGCTTATGTGGACTCCTATTGCTGGGCAGCAGTGCAACAAAAGCAGACATCCCAGAACAACTTGGAAAATATTCCCCTGTGGCTTCATAAAGTATGTTCAGATCTCCTTCTTTGGGAAAAACTGAAGTACAGAAACCTGCCTTTGCTTTACCTTTCTCCTTCCTCCTCTGCTTTAGTGCTTGGCTGTGAATTGACTTTATTATTAGAGAAGAAGTTTTATTTCTCTTACTTCCAAGCAGGGTGGGACAGGAAGAGCATCAACATTTCATCTGAGCAGAAGAGCATCAACAAAAGCATCAACATTTTCTGAGTTTAAATAGAGGATCTGTCATGGTACAATAACAAATATCACCAATTATCTGACACGAGAATAATGTTAATGTTGATGTGTTGCTCTGGAGCTGGCTGCCTGACTTTAGTCAGGAGCTATTTTAAAATCATGAAATAAGACAAAACCCAGGCTTATTTTTAGGCTAAATGCTGTTTTGTTCCGTTACTGCTCCAGTTCCTCCCAGTCAGACCTTCTATAGAGGCCACTCAAGGCTGGTGGGACATCTCACAAGGCAGGAACCTCCATCTGCAGATGTGGACGTGCACTGTTGCACTGTTCTCCCTTTCTCTTGAGGGACAGAGCTACTGTTACCTAGTCTCTTTTAGATAAATTTTATTCCATAGTCATCTGTTGATAGTTGACTATAAGTCTCTTCATTTCCTATCCATGACAAATAGCTTAAGTAATCATATTTTTATGGCACGACCCACACGAATTTGCTGTCTCAGGAGCTGATGCAGGGGTGCTGTGTCCACAGTTCCTACGCAGTAGCTTAGTGCCATGTGATGTTTCCTTTTGGATGCCCTGTAGACCGAAATATATCTGAACAGCTGAGTCAGAACCTGGGGCTGAGCCTGGGTGCCAATGTGGACTTCCTAAATCCATGCTTAGCCACCCCCCCTCCCCCGATCTACTCCATGGAAGCCACACAGGCTCTTTGGATACTATTAATAAATATCCTGCTGCTTGTTCATCAGCTCTCACACTTAGCAAGTTTCCAGGGGCTGAGCAGTGTTACAGCTCCTAACCCCGGCCTTCAGTGCCCGCTGCTGCTGTGAGATATTTGGCTGCTCTTCTACTGTGGGGCCTGCAGCTGCTGGCTGCACGTGCAGCTGACGGGGTGCAGGGAAACACAGCCGTGCTTGTCTGCTGTGCAGGCTCATCGCTCCGCAGACCTGGGCTACGTAACGGGCTTTAAAATGTGCAGAGCCTTTGTGGGAGCACAGTGATGTTAGTGAGATGAGAGATGCTCAGATGAGAGGTCTTTGTGGGAGCACAGTGATGTTAGTGAGATGAGAGACGCTCAGATGAGAGGTAGCTTTTCCCAGCAGTGCAGGGACAGGGATGCAAGTAAAAGGACCACAGGGATTGTTAAATACAGCTTTTCTTGTAAAGAAAATGCTGTAGGTTTTTCTTTCTGCATCCCAGGCAGCAGTGCAGCTTTTTGCCTGTGTCAGTCCTGCCTTGGTAGATGTCTCCCAAAACAAATTTGAAGTTTGAAAACTTGTTTTGGAGTGGAGAAGAGGAGCATATGCTGCAGTTCTCTGGGGAGCCTGACTCTCTAGTGAGCTGCGCGCTCTTTGAGCACTGTTGCTCCTTGAAAAACAGAATACTTGAGAATTTTCAGTGATCCTGAAAGAACTCTTAATATTGAGTGTGCCTTAACAGAAAGCAAAATGAATTATGTACTCAAAAACATGACTCAAGAAATAAACTACATTTGCACGTGGATAATAAGGGAGTGTGGTATGTACTGCCTGTAATCTTAGTCTAAGATTTCCTCATCCTCGTAAGCTATAAAGATATCAAGATGCTCATCTGACTCATCTTCAGGCCTGTCACTGAGAAAATAGAGTGGTCAGGAGTCATGTTTTTTCTGATGTCTCTCTTTTCTTCTGGGAGACTTGAACTCCTTCAAGATGTTACTTGTATCTGTCTGAAGTACCAGAACTGAGCTACTAACTTCTAAAGAGAGGTTATAAGGAAAGGCAGGCAATGTAGATACGAGATGAGAGTTGTGTGTTTGGTCTCTCTTTTCTCCTTGTTTGCTTCTCGTCCCTAGGGATGAGTGCTCCACCTGACAATTTATTATAAAACTTGCCTTGATTCTTCACTTAAAAAGGTTATCTGCCCGTTGCTGGTCCTTGTAGTCTAGAGAAAAGTAAAGAAATGTGCAAAGGTGACCACAGCATCATCCTGTCTCCTCTAGGCATGATGGCAAGCAAGCAAGCTGGTGGTGGGGGAGAGGGGACAGGATACTAGGTATGACCAGCTCTCAAACCTGGATTGCTAGAATGGGGGTGCCTCTGATCACAAGACCTCAAGGGCTTTTTAGTTACTGTATTTTCTGGACTGCTAATAATTGGAGAGCATCAAGGAGGAAGAAGGAAAGCTGAGGCAAAGAGAGGGAACAGTTGTTCTGAGGAAGGGCCATAGTACCAGTGTGGAATAAAGGAAAATGTTCATTTGCACATTTCTGTGTGTCTGACAGACAGGAGAAATATTTCTTTTGTCACAGCACAACACAGCAAGGAAAAAACAGTCTCTTCACTTAGATCTCTGGAAAGCGAAGGGCAAATGTGGTGGGACCTGCTCAGAGCCCTGCAATATGAAGAATCGTTCTGTCTGTGTGTGTGAAGTGACACCTTGTTCAAAGTCATCATGATTTTGCTCTAAAAGAGATTTCCTGTGAGCCTGTGGATTGTTCTCTGACTTGCTTATCTACAATTACAGATAAAAAATTGATCCTTCATTATGTAGTTGGTATCATTATAATCACAGCTGTTACCTGGTTCTTGTTACTCACTGTTTATCCAACATTACAGTTGCCTGAGGATTCTTCATTTTTCAGACATGAAGCCCCACCCAGGAGGATTAAGGGCTGTCAGTGCAAAAAAAAAAGAAAAAAAAAAAGAAAAAAGGTAGATGAATGTTTAGTCACATCATTACTCTTGCTAACTGAGGCTGGAGAAATACAGTGTTTCAAGCTGTATCAAAACAGAAAATAAATAAGGAGTGGATGGGATATGAAAAAGAATTGCTTGGGATGCAGTCTCAGATCTGGAGCCAGGGTAATATCTCAGCCAAATGGCAAACTTTAGAATTGTGAGTCACTTATAGCTCACATTTTTTGCCCTGAAAACCCATGCCATGAAAAGTCTCCCATTGACTCTGCCAAGGATATGATTATGTCCAGAGGGGACTAAATAACTTTGCATGAGGAAATATGTTGCTGTTGTTAGCCTATTCTGGTGGTGAGGTTGGGAAGGAGGGAATTCCCGTGTTTAGAATCTTCTCAATGGAGTGTAAAAAACAGGAATTGATGAAGCTGAGATTTATTGCATCATAATATTATTTATGTGAAATATTTTGATCCCCACTGAGTAAAAAACTTCCAGTGTTTCTTTGTTTAGTATTCAATATCAGTGAATTTTCTCAAGACTCCAATTCAGGCCTGTGGGTGCAGTTTAACAATGTTGTGTTATTGTACTTAAAGTTAGTATTTTACCTCCCCCAAATATGGTGGAATCTGAAAGCCTGCAGTCACTTTAGTAGTGTTTGCTCAGAGTAAATACGATGGCGGATGTAATGGGAGTTGTTTTGTGAATGTCGCTAAAGTTGTTCTCATCTTCTACAAGTTGTCTCCAGATTTCAGCAAGTTCTGTGTGGATCTCCTTGAAAATGCCTTCTAGGTCACATTGCTCTTTACAGAAAGTTTTGCTAGGTGTCTGGAAGAGGCCTTATTTTTGTTTTAGCAGTATTTTCTTTGGATGACACACGTATTTCAGTTCGTAAAGAAGTTTAAGAAATACCCTTTAAATTTGTTTGCTGTGTTTTTACTGGATCTTAGTTGAACTGGGAATGTTCTGTTACTCTTTGGAGCTTTTATCTGATTTTTCTTTCCTTCAATAGTGTGGTGCCAACACATCTCTAAAGGACAGCTGTGTGATTCCAATATCTCATCTGCTCGTACCAATATATTACTCAAGCATTTTCTTCTATACATGGACATTCAATTAGGTTACACAGTTAACTAGTTTATGAAATTTAACTTGAAAGGACTGAAAGAGATGTTTTCAAGAAGGCCAGGTCAGCCTCTGCAAATGTAGAAGGGTGTTTTTAGGGCAAGAGAAAGGAGGCCTCGGGACTTAGGGATGGCTTGGTAACTTGCAGGTTCTTCACAGCCTGGGAATGATTCTCTTCTCTCTGTAAATACCCGTAAATACTGTGGGTGTTAGAAATGTGTTGTGCATGTCGGGCTCTCCCTATATCCCTGTCCATAACCGGTAGTTTATTGCTGTGTATTAACCCCAGTTGTTCAGATGCCTTTCTAAGCTTTTGTGGGTGGCACAAGTTATGCTTGACAGCTGCTTTCCGTGGCCTCTGAATAAAAGAGGACAAAAATCATGCCATGAGAATATTAGGAATTCATTCAGGTATTTGTAGTGCGTGAAAGACTTTGCACATTTCACTGGGAACCGAAATGGAGTGAATGCAGTTCACGTCGTTCTGAATATTTACCTGAATACAGACAGTCACAAATTCTATCAAAGTAGAGTTGTTTTGGAAAATATGTATTCAGTTTGTGCAAGTAATTTCAGGAGAGGAGCAAATGTATGCAATTGAATAAATGGTCAAAAGCAGTGCAGTATGTTAAACAGATACAAGATTCCCAGAGTACAGACTCCATCCTTAATGATTATTTTTCATCTTAGTTCATAGTAGCCTGTGTTGATTTAAAACTGCTTGACAGAGTTATGGTCAATGATGTAATGAAACATGTTCACATCTGTGAAGTGTTCACATTTTGATGTACGACTTTGATTTAATGTTAACCTTTAATGATAACCTGCTTGGGTGAGTACTAGAGCAGAAGACTTTCGCACAATGTATTGGTGCAGATGCTGAGAGGGCGGATGAAGACTCTGTATCTTCACATCCTCATACACCCATCTCCAAAGCTCTTATGGGGCAGGAAGATGATAGTTTCTGTCTTCCAGGGCTGGGTGGAGTATGGGAGCTGCAGGTTTCCAAATAGCTCATGACAGATCTGGTCCCTTTTTTGTCTTGGACCAGATGCATCTGTTTTAATCTCTTTTAGGAAGTCTTTCTTCAGTGATTCAGTTTCATTTGCCACCCTAAATCTAGCATTACGAACTTGCTGTTGAGAAGGAATTTGATAACAGGGCAGCAAAAATAAAACTGAGTTTTACTTTTAGGGCAGAGCTTGCTCTGCCATATCTCTGTGTTTATAGTTCTTGAGCTCAGCGGCACTCCTGTTTGATCTAAATGCAGCAAAGACTACAAACTATCCAAAACTACAGTAGCTCTTCATATTTGTGTGTTCAGTTCCACAGAAGTAAATATATTAACCAGGGAAGAAAGGCGAACTTTGCGTGCTGATCCTTGCATGAATACCACGGAGTATTTAAAAAGAGAAGTCCTTGTGCATGACTGTGAAGTTTAGTCGGGTGGGCTGCATAATCCAAGTCTTTTGCTGTGAAATCTGACTTGTGTCCCGTGACTTTGCATTTTCACTTCTGCCTGTTATTTCAAGGCCTCACACTTTGATGATTCAAAACAATTTTTCAGTCATCTAAGACTATGTTAATGAACAGAACAAGTGTGTTTTACAGGCTAGCCAAATGAACATGCCTTCTTCCCTTCACGAAAATTTATTTTAATAGAAGTATTTAAATAAAATCATGGGAAATCGAATAGGAGACCTATAGGAACTGATGGTACTTGGCTGACTTTATACTGCGGTGGAACCTAATCCCGTATTTTTCTCCCCTCTAGTTTTTCCCCTACATCCTTCTGCTGGTTGCCATCCTGCTGTACCTGCCCTGTTTGTTCTGGCGCTTCACGGCAGCTCCACATCTTTCCTCAGACCTGAAGTTTATTATGGAAGAGCTGGACAAAGCCTATAACAGGGCAATCAAGGCTGCTAAATGCATCTGCAGTGCAGACACCAAGGACCCTGCTGATGTGGTGCCAAGTGCTAATGAAAACTTGACTCAGAGGTAAGACACTGAGCCCTCGGTTTCTTTGTGCTTTTTCTCAAGCTCTTAACAAATATAATATTTGAATTATCCTAGAAATTTGTTGCAAATTGAATGTACATTTTAAAAATCAATTTAAAAGATATATCTGAAATCATTATGGTGCACATGGAGTTGGACCTCATAGCTTTCTTTTATCAAAGAAAACATTTGTTTTTCAGATAACTAATTACCTGAGGTTGTCCTGATTCCTTTTGTTGTAGCAGGTGTTAATTAGTTTTACCGTCACACAGTAAGGAAACAGGGATGGCTGCATTGTTTATTTATTCCATGCTCTTGGCAGTTTCTCACATCCTGTGATGCACAATTTATTACTAGTCTTCTCCTGCCTCCTCAGATTTGCAAATCTTATTTTTAAAACAAAAAGTAAGAGGATGGAAAACAAATATCAAAAGAAAAAAAAAACATTCCCTGATCAAATTGAGGCACTGCTTCAAACAGATCCAGCTTCTGGTTTATCCTAGGGTCCTATATCTCTTTGTGTGGGGGGATAGGAGCACTGCAGTAGGGAGCTGAGTGAGCTGTTCTTTAATATATATAGTAAAGTCTTTGCAAGTTAAAAAAAAAAAAAACCTCTCAGTGCACTGTTAACCTAACGTGTGCTTGGGAAGGCTGCTTTTCCTCTTGAGTTTGCATATTTTATATTTGAAAAGACCAAAAGGTTTTCTTAAAGAGAGGGAAATATTTGGCTTCTTTCTGCCTTCAAGTGCTTGACCTCTTTTGATGCTCTCATTCAGCTTCTGAGTGGCCTTTCTATATTAAATTATCAGTACTCTTCATATATCTGCTTTATTCTATTTTTTTTTCCATTGGCTTCAATTAACCTACCTTTATTTTGTCACAAGAAGAGAAAATCCAAGCTTGTGTCCATTTTAGAATATTTGCTTTATTTGAAATTTGAGGTAGACGGGAATGCTGCAGTATCTGATCTATGTGGTTTGGTTTCCTGTTTTTCAGTTTGTGGGAAATATCAGAGAGCCACTTCAAATACCCAATTGTGGAGCAATACCTGAAGACAAAGAAGTTTTCCAAGTTTTTAATTATCAAATATGTTATCTGCCGTTTACTGACCCTGGTGATTATTTTCATTGCATGCCTCTACCTGGGCTATTACATTAGCCTCTCCTCTCTGAGTGATGAGTTTCTCTGCACTATCAAAACAGGAATCTTGAAGAATGACACAAGTGTCCCAGAAAGGGTTCAATGCAAACTTATTGCTGTTGGGGTCTTCAAGGTCCTCAGCTACATTAACTTGATAGTCTATCTTCTAGTGATGCCCCTGGTTGTGTATGCCATGTTTGTTCCCTTCCGCTGGAATTCAAGGATTCTTAAAGTGTATGAAATCCTGCCAACTTTTGATATTCTGAAAGTTAAGTCAAAAAGTTTTGATGACTTAAGCCTTTACCTCCTCTTTCTTGAGGAAAATGTAAGTGAACTTAAATCATTTAAATGCCTCAAAGTGCTGGAGAACATTGCAGCTTCTGAGAAGTTTGATGTCATGCAACTTTTGATAAACCTGGGTACTATTAAGACAGATACTGTAGATGGGAAGCCATTGCCAAAGAAGCCTGAAGAAGCAGCTGCAGAAGAGCTAGAAAAAGATGCTACAGAGCTACAAGGTAAGGTGATCTGTTTTTTCCTTGAAAAAGGAAAAAAAATACAGACCTGCTAGTATATTGACAACAGGAATCCACTAATACAAAATCCATTCATATAATATGGCAGGCTTCAGCCTACCAATAGCTTTAATGCCTTCTGTAAGGAAATCGGTCTGTTTAGACCTTGTTGTCTAACGGCTATAACTTCATTTTCATACAGGAAGACTGTGGTTTGCAAGTCCCTGGCACAGGCTGCAGGCTGAAGGGTCTGCTGGGTTGGTGGTGTCCTCGCTGACATCTCTGCTCAAGGAGGAAGGGGTTTTGCTGCTCTGAACTTGTAGTCCCTGCAAACACCTGCACTGAAGAACACTAAACTTTTCTGCAGTAGGTTGCACTTGAAGATCAATGCAAATGAGAAAGTTAGTAGTTTCAGGACATCATGTTTTAAGAGATTGGTTTGAAAGATTAAGAGTTTGAAAGACTGAGAGATTAGAAAGAGCTTAGTCTGCCCTTCATACACATACTCCCCCCTCCAACCCGAGAAAGTTAGTAGTTTCAGGACATCATTTTTTAAGAGATTGGTTTGAAATATTAAGAGTTTGAAAGACTGCGAGATTAGAAAGAAAGAGCTTAGTCTGCCCTTCATACGCATACTCCCCCCTCCAACCCACAAAAAAAGGTCCCTGGGGTGAGTGTAGAATAGCAGAAATCTGAGATTAACATAGAAATAACAACTCAGATATTCAGAATTGTCAGAAGAGGACAGGAGGTGGGAAATGGAACTGGGGTCTCCATATATGCTCTTGTTCCTCCTTAAGCAGAGATAGGAACAATGACTGTAAAGTGATTTTTGACAAAATCCTCTGAGTCAGAGTCTGGATTAGTGCACCTGTTCTTGGGATATTCCCAACAGTTCAGATGTGGCACATCAGTTCCTGGGCTAGGACAGTTATGGAAGAGAAAACAAACGTCCAGACAGAGGCACCGAGAGCTGAAGATCCAGTCCTGCCACGTGGTGCAAACACAGCCAGTGTCGTAGCTGTCCTGCACAGTGCCAGGGCACCCAGGTCCCCTGAGCGAGGAGTTCAGACCCCCTGTGCTGCCACCCCCAAGAGCCCTTAATTCTAGAAATGAAGGTGCTCCAGAATTGAAAGGCTCAGGTGGCCTGAGTAAGCAAATGTCAACACTGAGGGCAAGTGAAAGGACTATTTCAAAGGCAGGAAAAACTGGAATCTACCTTCTCTGCCATTGACTGCCCTGTGCTAAATACAAGGAAGCATCTTCCAAAGGGTGACAGTTCCTCTATGCCAGGGTCGAGCAGCTCTCATAGACTGAGGTTTGGAGGGGGAGAAGGGAATTTACAAACAGGGAATTTGGAACAGATACTCAGAATTATTTTAAACTATGCAGAAAAAGCATTTCTGGCAGGCAGTTCTAGTAGAGCAGTTCGAGTACTTCTGACAGAGAATACTTCTCCTTTTAAATGCGTCCCTTTTCCAAAATACAGGTGGATGGACAAGGTGGAGATCTCTGCTTGTTGAGCTGAAAACACTGATAGGAAATCTGACTTACCTTTTATGGAAACCAGAGCTTTTGAAACTGCTTTAATTTCACAAAAACACTTCAAAGGTTTTTAGTTTGCTTTTCTTCAGAGCAAAAGAAAGTCACGATTTTCTTCTTCAGCTCTATTTAAACGTGCTAGGAAAAGCAGCTGCCCTCTCCTGGCCAGCTGGCATGTGTTTCTCATTTTGACTGGCTCCTGTTGTGGACTTCATGTTACATCAGCAGAGCATCTCCCATTGCCTGTGTTTTCCTCTGTTGCCAGTGATGTTCGTGTGTTTTGAGAAGTGACCGTGGAAAGAGAGGAGGGGTAGATGATGGCTCCAGAAACCGCAGGGGTTCCTGGGCACTGAGAGCCACGTCCTGACTGTTCTGGGACAGCTGGGGGCCCTGCCTGTGTCCATGCAGTTGAAGTGGGATAGCAGGCCTAGAACTCGTGCCATTCTGGAGATGCTGCTCAGGGTCTGGCTGGGAGGACTGGGCAGCACTGCAGCTCCTGGGCTCCCACTGCCCCTTTGTGCCAGCGTGGCATGCGGTGGCCTGAAGGAAGCTGAGGTTGTTCTGCAGCCTCTCCTTCTGCTGCTCTGCTGCAGGAAGCCACTCCAGTGCGGCCCAGGGGAGCTGCTGGAGGCACTGTCTTTGTTGCAGGTGTGAAGGAGGATGTGCTAATGGCTTTATTTTCTGTTTAGTCCTGCCAGACCGTGATGCGAGTAGCAATGAGAGTCCAAAGGAAGATAAAAGGCTTCGCCAGAGACTTACAGAGGCTTCGTGCTGATGCCTTCCAGTTGCAGCAGGCAGGAGCTTTGCGTTTCGAGAGGGCTTTGCCTTCACCTTCGCTACGCTGGACACAAGGTGTTGCCCTGCACGCAACCGTCTTGATAACCTGACAGCTCTTCAGAGGCCAAAGTGGTTTGCAGACTACTTGCTGTGTCATTATCATCATTTACATATTTGAAAAGGCATTTTATAGATTCTATTATTTATTTTTTAAAAAAGAACAAAACAACAACAAAAGAATTTGAGTAACAAGTGAATTGCACTGAATGCAATTAAAGCTGCATCAGTAAGAGGTAGGACTGCAAAACAGAGGAATGGGAAAGATAACTGTAGATACTAAAAAGAGGTGGTGACATTGCTCTGTGAAATGTCTCTGTTGGTTCCATGCTGAAAGTATTCAGGAAGGCAAAATATCCCATCTGGGTAAGTAGGGAACCACGAGAGGCAGCAATCTCAATTCTGGAGTTTAAGTGTGGCATTTGGGAAGCTCTCTGCCCTGTTAAGTTTGTTTGTTTTTTTTTTTTTAATATTAGCCTGGTTCATCTGTATACGAGTCAGTGGCTTTTTTTTTTTTTAATATTAGCCTGGTTCATCTGTATACGAGTCAGTGGCTGGCCACTTAAATACTGGTTGGGTCTTTACAGGAAAGATGGACGTTGCTGTGTTCAGCTCTCTTTGTAACATAGCAGGGGAGAAATCTGAATCACCTGGGTTACTGGAGATGTCTTGATTAGTCATCTCAACAGTGAAGGGCTTTGAATTATTTTCTTGGCACTGATGGAATAAGCTCCAAACAGACTTAGTATAAAGGAACAATGAAGATTCTAGGGATTCTGAATTTTCTAAGTATTCATAAAAGAAAAAAATAATGCCTTAACAAACTTTTTTAAACAAAATTTAATGGCATTTAAAGTAAATGCTCTGTTAATTACCATTTTCAGTTGTTTTGATCTTAATAATTAATAAGGCCTTTTAAGAGATTGGGTGGAAGATCAGTTTGTTCGATTTTTATAACCATTTGCACAAATTGCTTTTTAACTTTTGTATGGGTGGAAGTTTTTAAAATATGTTTGTAGTAGCAAACACAATATTAATTGTGCTGTCTTCCAAAACATACTTGAGAAGAATTTATTTGTATTACAGTAGCACTCGGGTGCCTCAGCAGAGCCAAGCACCCTGCAGCCACAATGAGGTAAATGTAAGTGTGATGAAAGGTCCTTCTTCCGGGATCCCCTGTGACTTAATTATAAAAACAAGATGCTGAAGCGAGTTGGAACAAACAAAAGAGGTACTTGTAAATTGTAAAACTGTGCTAATTAGCTGCTTATGGAGAGCAGCATTTGAATTTTCATGTATTCTCCCCCCACACCCTATCTCCTGAGACCTCTACTTTCAATTAACATTGAAATCCTTTTCATGAATTTTAGACCCAAGATTGGAAGGGTGGAGGGTTAACCACAACAGTGGTTATGTGTATCCTTCACAAGTGTTATATGGTGACTGTTTTTTCCATATTGTCCAGGATTTTGTAATCGCAATGTCTTTGCTATCACCTCTTTCAGGTTGTCTTTCTAAATAAAGTAGTACCTCTTTTATAGCTAGATCAGCCTTCCATTTTCCAGCCCATTTGTGGCATCCACTCTTCTGTTCCTAAATAATGGCTTTCTTGATATTAGTGAGAATGAGGGAAGACAGAAGTAACCAGTGTTAAGAATTGTACAGAACTGCTGATCTTTATGTGCTGCAGGAGAGTTCAAGGAGATAATGAACCTACTTGAATTTGGCAGCTGCTCTTAAACAAGTGGATCTGTAAGTGCTGTCATAATATACCTTGTGTTAGTATTATAAAAACCCTTTGGCTGTTGTGTGACTTTCAGCTCAGACAAGCCTTATTTAATAGAAAGTCTTTAAAGCCATAATATCATGCTACCTCTTTACATAGGACAGCAGCATGGCTACAATTCTAATGTCTACTGCATTACCAGCAAGAAACAGGGTTTATGTTGGATGGTGGTGCACTGAACTGCTGCATTTTCCTGTGTACTTCTCCCAGGAAACTAAAACCAGTCTCTGTTCTGGAAAGGGAAATGTACAAGCACCCTAAGAAGCAGACAAGCTCTCTTCCCTGGACTATATGATCGTGTATGGTCGTATATGGTCGAGTGTTTACCACCCACTAGTGATTCCAGTCCGGCCACACACGCGCTGTTGCTCTGAAGCGAATCGTATTCGGTTATCTTCACGTTATCGCCTGCATGTGGTGTACAGGAGCAGGAGTGCAATACTAAGATTTTGTGATGTGCATGTGTTTGAGGTGTTTGAGATAAGTAATGAGTTCTTAGTGTTTAAAACTTGAAGCTCCTGACAGTGGCATGTTCGTGTCGGATGTGGACATTACCTTTTACTAATTCCCCATTTGTATTTAAAAATATGACTTACTGTCTTGATGTCTTCTAAAGTGCTGAATAAAATATATGGTTATTTCTTGGTTATTTAAATAAAATCAATTTTGTAAACTATAACAGTGTGAGTGACTTAAGGTTCCAAGGATAACCATATGTTGCCATCTTAAAAACCTTATTACAGAACATACAGCCTGCTGAAACCCAAGCAAACTCTTTGGACAATAGTTAAAACTGTGTTTGTTTAATTTTTGTTCTCATAATTCATTTTACTCTGACAATTTTAGTTCAAAATTTGCTTAACTTTTAAAAGTGCCACTGTTGAGAAAACATCAGCACATGATACTAGCTTATTTACTGTGCAAGTTACTATTTAAAAGTGGGCCCCAGTCTCAGCCTGCTTGAGCATGTCAACTATGTCTTGCTGCTTTTAACATCTGCTGCGACAGCAGCCTAGCTCAGTTCTACATGTATTTTAACAGGATTGTTCCTGCTTTATTTTGCCCTTTTAGAATGACAAGCTAGATTTCAATTTAGGTCTTTTATCTCCATGAGCTGAATAGGTTCTGGACTTCCCTTGCCCTCCAAGAATGGGCAAGAACTGGATCCCATTGCTAGGACAGCATCCACTTATACCCCCCAAACCAGAGGGAATAGGAAACCAGGCTTCATTTGGATCTCTGCACGCTCCCAAAATATGATTTTTTTGTTCTGTTATCTGAAGGAAAAAAAACATAAGCCCTTAAGCCCTCTTCCTGTATATTCCTGTCTAGGTTTCTGCAAGTCAAAAGCTTCCCCAGCTCCCTGGTATTTGGTGACACTTAGAGAGGCCCACACAACCACACAGTGTCCTGGGGAACACCTCAACTTGGGCACTTGGGAAGAAGCTTGGACCTCCTCATACTGAGGCCAGAGCCAGGAGAGCTGGTACTCCTTGATACTCCTTGTGAGGAAGTAGGTCCATCACATCTATCCATTGATAGGGGCCTCCTTGAGCTGCAGAGAAGAAAGGGATTCCTTGTTTTTCCCAGCTGCAAGTGCCTTTATGAGGTACAGCATTCTGCAGACACAAGTTGCTATTTCCCAGAGAGATTTCCTTCCTTCCTCTGGAGAAAAAAAGTCTTTCTCTAAAGGAGGGAGAGCATCTCCCCACTCTCATACCCGCAACCCATCCTGGCAAGAATTCCTAGCAGGAATTCTCCAAGCCCTGCCTGGGCTCTGGCTCCTGGGAGGGAGGGAAAGCTGGAGCCCAGGCACCACCCTCTGTACCAGTCCCACAGGAGCAGCAGCAGGTTCCCAGCTTTAGGCAATGTGCTTGCTCCTGTAGCATGTGTCCACACACACCAGTTGCTGCACACAGGCACAGATGAATTCCAGCCTCACAGCTGCTGCCAAAGGTCCACAAAAAGCAGCAGCTCTCACCTCTTCCTCTCCTTAGACCAGCTGGTGAAGTGTCACCAAACTGGGCTGCCTCCATTCAGGGGCATTGCTCCCACTTTTTGACATAAATGTTTGTCTTTTAACCACATTGCTAGAACTGCATCAAAGTAAGGGGTAAAGATCATGTTAAAAAATAGGTGTTGGGGAGGGTATCTTGCATCATCACACAAGCCTGTCCTGAGCTGCAGCTCCATGCTCATCATGGTTCAGCCCTGGAATGGAGGGATGAGGGATGGAATGCTCTGAAATGTCTTTGGTGAAATGTTGAATTGTAATCCCACTTCCCTTGCTTTCAGAGGGAGCTTTGGCACCTGGAACTCACAATCACGGAAAGGTTCCATTATTCAGAGCAGGCTTGGAATATTGTGCATATGCACAGAGAACATAGAGAAATTTTTAAGTAACTGCTTATTGAACACTGCCCTCCTGTGCACCAAATAAAGCAGAGCATCAGGACAAACTCCCGTGACATCCCACAACTGAATAATGTGTCATAAATGTACCCACTGGAAAGCAAAATTAACAATGAAGTCATAGTTTCACTTTGTCATATTATTTTCCTTTAAAAGCTGTATGTTTATTATAACGTTGCACAACATTAATTTTCTATCAATATCAGAGAAATATTGACTCTATGGAAAACTAATGAGTAAAATATGTTCATTTTTCTAATCTCATGTTAGAATAACAGGGAACTACAGAGCATGAAATTGGCTAAGATGTGTTTTAATTTTAAGCCAAGATGTAAATTTTATATGTAAATTTCCCAAAAGTTTAGAGCCGCAAGCTTTTTCACAAAATAATTTAACCAGCTTTCACAGATGTTTTGACAATGAATTTTAAAAAATCCTGTTTTTTTTTTTTTAAAAAAAAAAACATATCTCAAGAGCTAAGACATTTTTTATAATCAGGAAATAGAAAACAGGAAAACAGGACTTTTTCTTTCACGTGACATAAGCTGATGTTCTTTTGAAACAAGCCCAGAGAGCTCCAAGGCTGGCCGGTCCGAAGCAGCACGACTGCAGAGCTCCCTCCTGGCATGTGTCTATTTAGGGCTCAGTTCATGGCAAGTAGCTGACGCACTTGCCACTGGCTCCTCAGTTCAAGCCTGTTGGTCAGGAGGAGGCAGCACTGTGTGCTGCTGCTCGGGGTGAGAAACCCTCATTCCCACATGGGGTAGGTTGGCCGCTCTCCTGCAGGGCGATTGCCTTGGAGTTCCTGGCACTGTGGTTCTTCAAAGAGGACAGACTTGCTGGAAGGGAAGCACAGGGCTGCACACAGACCACCTCAGGCCCTCAGATTTACTTTCCCTCCTGCAGTTACAGGCTTCTGGGGAGCATTGACTTGGTTTAAGGGAAAATGCTAATTAAAGTTACACAATGAAAACTGAAACTTGTCAGTGTCTGCTTTGGGATGGACAGCACTAGAGTCTGCATAGCCTCTATGTGCATTGCAGAGGTACCAAGGCATTTTGCCCTGTGTGAGGGTCAGATATACTCTGCCCTTGACTGAATAATCCAGTAGCACCACTCCAGTAGTGCAGGGCAGTTGGAAAGTAGAATTTGTCTTGAGGGACAACCCTTGCATGAACTTCCACCTATCTCAAGTGCTTCCTGGATTAGTCCTCTAAAGTAAGAGCCTAACTTCTCCACACAGTTCAGGGAGGGTAGTAGGTGCTTTTGAAGGCTTTTGAATGGGGATCCAGGCCCTAGAAAGTAGTAGCCTGAGCTCATTGTATTTGTGCAAGGTTTTAAATTTCTTAAGCTGTTGCACACTTAAAATCCCCCAGTGTTTAAAACAACAGAAGTAAAATTTCTCAAACAGCATCAAAAGAGTCATTATTATTATTATTATTTTGCCCTTAATTGTACTACATTTGGGATGACAGAATTACTTGATGTTTCACAACTCAGAACACCTCTGTGCCATCAGAGATGCAGGATAAAAGACAGAACCAAGGGCCTTTCATCTGCTTAGCATCAGGGAATATGTTTCTATTGCTAAATAAAAGAGTGCCAGGGACCAAGCTCCAGATTTGGAACCCTGATTCCTCATTGGTAAACTATTAACTCATTCCCAAGCTGTATTTTGGACTGTTCCTACTGGCTTTCTCCAAGACAAACTCTGGGCAGGCCTCCAGGGACAGGTCTCTTCAGGAACAATTCCCAAAAGAGATGAGACTATAGGGGTCCCTAGGGTGGTTCCTCCTGCCCAAACATCTCTCCAACATTCTGCATCAAGTTTTACACCTTCAGAGTTGGTACCTTTCCAGGATCCCCCCAAATATTTCCTTGACCTCATATATTTAAAAGCTATTCTGGTGGACTGTGGCAAGGCTCTTATAGTGATTTCGACTGAAAAGCATACAAAAATATAACTTTGTCTTGGGTTGCAGGGATATCCCCAGGCGCCTAGAGTCAAGAGTACCATGACATAGGTAGTCTGCTCTAGCCCCATGCACTGGAGAAACAAGTGAGTTTATACCTTAGGGAAACATTCCTAGACTTCTTATTTAGTTTCATAGATATGACTGTGCCATCCTAAAGAGCCCTGACTACCATATCCATCCTGCAGGGAAGGGAGACACCTAAGTGGTGGCTGAGAGATTGACCTGAAGGTGGTGAAAATCTCCATGCATTTGTTTAAGGATGAAGGTTATTTTTTCTCCTGCTCTGGATATTGCCAAGATGACCGTACAGCAGATGGAATTCATCCCTGTCTCTCTCAGGATCACCAAAAAGCTCTGAGCCTAAGGCGATAGGTGGGAGCTCTGAACTAACATGGGCTCCTTGTGACTCACAGAAAATCCTCCAAGGCTGTGAACTAGAGGACAGTCTGTAGAGGATGCACTTCTTGGGAAAAGAAAGGATGCAGCATGGAATTTTACTGCTTTTCTTTCTCTAACGAAAGCCCAAATGAACTCTGCATAAAGCCAAAGAGTCAGAGGATGTGGCTCAGGCCCCAGAGATATTTTGAATCTGTTGATTGCGTGGTGATAAGAAGTTTATCTTCACATTACTTCCAGTGCATTTAAAGCACAAGAAAGGGTTTAACAGAGAGCCGGGAGGAAAGGCCCTGGCTGGTGAGTGAGATGCACATCCTCATGTCAGCCTCACTGCGCTGTGAGTGCTGAAATCCCCACACGGTGGCAAAGGGAAGGCAGGGAGGTGAAGCGTGGGGACAGCACCAGGGCTGCCCAGCTGGTTCAGACCAGTTCTGGCCGGTTCTGGGGCAGGGCAGGCAGGAGCCCCTCTGCAGGGCTGGATGGTACGAGGGGGCTGACAGGAGGGAGTGTGAGGAGCATGGGAGCATTCAGCCCATCCGGATGGGATGTGTGAAGCCCCAGACAGACCAGCCTGGCTGCAAGGCATGGGAGAAGGGAGGACTCGTATGGAGCTCCTTGGAGGAGAGCGAGGAGCTGGGGCTTCCCCGCGATGGGCACTGGTGGGAGGCTGTGTGTCAGCAAGGAGAAGAGTTGTGTGCCCTCCTGGCTCCCCGTGCCCCCTTCAAGGCCTCTCAGCAGCACTGGAGCTTTCACAATTTTGAGCAGCGTAAACTCAGAAGCAAGATTGTTTTGTTTTTCAGGCTCTGTGAGACATTCCCACCTGAAATCTAACCTGCCCAACAACCCCACCTCTGTGCCCATCCATCATGCTCTCACAGCACCAGCCCGAGTGGTTTCACAGCACAACTGACAGATCTCGAGACTAAATTTCTTTCTGTTAAATAATTATCCATCACAGATGCCTAGAGCTCCTGTAACTCCAGATGCTGGGGTGAGGGGAGAATATCCATCCTTTCCTCATCCTCTTCTCCATCTATCTTCTCCTGACTGATACAGGTCTCAAAATCTAAAGCAATTTAGACATTCACATGTAAATGAATTTGGAGAGATCCAGCCCTTATTTTACTGGGATTGCACTGCCAGTCTAATGATCCCTTGGCACAGACCAAAATGTCAACTGTAAGATGAGAGGCTGACATCAGAAGACCTGTTGGTTTAGCCTAGCAACATTTCTGCACTACTGCCCATTAGAGAAACACAGCGGGAGAGGATCTCATCTTCCTCTAGCGTCAGTGCTAAAAGGAAAATAAAGAAATAAGAGGGTAAATTAGAGTCATGACTACCAGCCATAGAGGGCTTTGGGGCAGGGTGGCTCAATGGCTTCAGTGCAAGGTTGGGGGACTGCAGCAGCAGCTGGGCAGGCTGTGCCCTCCCACCAGGTCTCAAGAGATTTATGAATAAGACAGTTCTAAATAGTACAGTTAGTCTCTTGGAAAACTACTGCTCTAAAGCTTTATCAATGTGTCCAGATACTGGTTACATGTCTGACTATTTAGAAAGGTGAAGTACCCTGGAAGCTCTTGAAACAAATGTCTACATCTGACAGTATACAGTAGCACCTTGTTGCTTCTTTTAAAGCTCATTAAGGCCTAACACCAGTGGATTACCTGTATGCTGCGCTTCAACAGCATGAAATATCCCTGCCTCCAACAGATGTATTTGCAATGATTCCATTATCCGTGCCCTTCCTTTGGGTAAGACAAACTGTGGCTTTGGACTGTGTAGCATCAGTATCATGTATCATCAGAGATAAAATGACTGATACACAGCCCCACATGTTCTAAAGAGACAGATTTTTACTATGGAAAAGCAGGTTGTGTCTCGGCATTATCTGAACTGCCTTGACATACAATATGTTAATGCTAAGAAATAGCACATAGTATTTTTCCTGTTTATTTTCTCCTCTTTTACGGAATAGTTGCCTCAGTTTTGGCATTGGCTGTACATTGTAAACCTTTTATAAGGAAATAGTGATTTTGTGACTCATGTGATTCAAAAGATTTTTTATCCGTGATCTAGCTTCTCCCAAACCTCCAGTGCTCCAGGATAATCATACCAGAGTTTCTTATCCTGGTTTATGACTAATTAGAGCAGCCACAGCAAATCAAGAAAAATACTCCATTTATACCTGCTAGGCAGCTGGCCCTTGTAATTTATTCAGCTACAACAGAAATTCCTCTGTTACAAAGAAACCCAGGTAGTGGAATAAAAGCAGTTGTGGATTGTTCTTGCTGAGCATCACCATGTCAGATCTGAGATTGATGCAGAGCTTGCCTGCTTCCTAGAGGACTTTGGACTACTGCAAGTGGATATTAAATACTATAATGAAGAGTCTGGAGTGAGTTTGAGTTTGAGGATTTAATTGGGAAGGCGCTGGAAGTGGCGCACTGCAGGTTTGCTCTGTTCAGTACAGAGATGGATGATGCACTACAGAGCACAAATCATTTGAGAAGTGGTCTGAACGCAGCTAGGTGAAACTGAGTAAAGACAAATGCAAAAGAACAACTACATTTATGAAGGAGAAATCAGATGGATAGCAATCAGATAGACATAATGTAGGAATATGGGATCACTGTGGGATAACTCACAAAGTTATCTATGTGGAGCTTGTGCAATAAGAATAATAAAGAATTCCACAACCCCCTGCCCTCCCATCCAAATTCCCCCATCAGGTTGGAATGCATTAGTAGGAGTGTCAGAACTAAGGCATGGGGTGGCTTTTCTGTTCCTCTTGGAGAAGGTGAGAGAGTATCCAAGATAAGCCCTTCTGTTCAAGCACTTTTGTTTCAAGAAAAACACATGCAGGATGGAAAAGGCACATCACCTGCAAGGGAAGGTTGGAAGAACTCTGATATATGTAGAAGAGACAGCGGAGACAGGAAAAGTCTTCTCATAACAAAAGTAATAAGGAAGCCATCAGATTCAATAGCAAGCAGGTAGCTTGAATGCTGGGGTGACACTGGGGTGACAGTAGTCACCCAACCTCATCTCTTGCCACTGCAGCTGCTAAAACAGAGATGCTCTGCTGTAGCATCATCTGAATTTGAGGAGAAGGAGGGGAAGGGAAAAAAGGGAATGAAGGTAAGACAAGCAAGGCAAGGCAAGGGAAGCCTCATCTGTCATGAGCAAGTGCAAGAAAGACTTCAAGGGCTTGTTCTGCCCTGAGTTGTATTCACAATGCAACAAGCTGCCTACAGCCTGGCTTAGTCTTTACTCCCTTTCAAGTTGCCTGTATGGTTCTATATGGAGAAACCGGATAAAACACCCAGGATATAGAGGTATAGAGAGAGCATATATAGAATATAGAAAGAGAGAATTAACACTCCAGTCATAGGATCTGCAAGTTAATTTTTAAAGGACTGAAGCCCTACGATATATTTCAAGGAAATGGAAAGAAATAGCATTGTCAATACAAATAATCCCCTTTGAATAGAAAAATCATACCACTATCTTAAAATAATTGAAACAGCAGAGCTATCCTCTGAAAGCTTAGGAAATACTGTCATGAATTTTAGCTGCGCAAAACTGAGCTCCATCATCTACATGACCAATGATACAATCTCTAATTAGAAGAACACGCTTTCTTTGTCACAGCTCCTGTGCTTAGGCTGTGTAGTTCTCTTCTAATAAGCAGTTCTTCAGTGCCTCGCATACCGACTCTGCAGTAGGTGGCCATGTCTCGTGTTCATAGTCTGCTTCAGGCGCAGATTGGTTTTCCTGGGGACTTTTCCTAAGTGCGCACGGCTTGGCTGATAATAGTGGGCCAGGTCTGATAAGAGAAGACTGTCTGGAAGACAGTCTGTAGTTATAAGGATATTCAAAAGGAGGGAGCAAAGACAACAGGCTGTGTCCTTGTTTGAGATCAGTGGAAGCAGGCAAGATTCTGAGGGAAAAGATAATTTAATAATTGTTCACTTCTATATAAATAGAAAAGATCTGTCCAAAACCCAGTTCCATCTCGTCAGTCAAGAAGAACATGAGGGACATAATGATTCAGTAGCCTTTGCATCACACTGAAGTGATCCTGGCCAAGCCATGTTGATGCAGAG
>NW_010584408.1:25052-50506 GCF_000705375.1 Tinamus guttatus | reverse complement strand
TTTTTTTTTATATAGAAAAAAATATGCAGTTTACAGTTGTGCAGATAAAAAATGCATAACTATTCACACATTCCTATGGCTATTGCTAGTAATATTATCATGTGTAATGCAGCAACATCTGTGAGTAGCCCCGGGGTAGATTTGGGATTCATTGTACTGGGCACCCAATATTCAGCATCAAAGCCCAAAAGACAGCAGTCTCTGCTTGAAAGAGGTTACATCTAATCAAATCAATGAACTACATTGGTAATAAATTGGAGGGAACATGGAGAAAAAGAATACAGATAAAAAAAGAAAGGCAACGCACATATAACTGAGCAGGAATCCTCAATTCTTTTCTCTCCAGAAACATTTTAGTTTCAAATGACTCCAGAGAAAGTCCAGACAAAAAGGACGTAAAATTCATGTACGATGATGAGAGAGCTTGTGCTGAGCATCCTCAAAAACAAAAGGCCCAGAAGGGATGCTGCGCTTCACATGAGGGAGATATATGACAAAACCCCCACAAGAAGCAAGTGTGATAGATGAGGAAACCTGGATGAAAAATGAAGTAAACTGCCCAAAACAAGGAAATATACATATATATATGTAGATCCTTGGAGTTTCAAGCTCAGCAGAGTTCTTTCAGCTGAGTTCAATAGCATTTAAAATCAATCCTTTCCTTTTTATTCAAAGAATGAGTATTTATGAAGATGATAAGGCCAGTCACACAAGTGAGGTGAACACTGTTTGGCCCTATTGACCCATCATAATAAGGACTGGAAGATTAAGCTTTCACAGCGTAACACCATATAAATAAGTGCAAGAGTATTTTATTCATGCACTGAAGTCCCTGTATTGACAGCAAGAGACCTTTACTGTAAATGTGAGTTAGACTATAATTAGACTATTAGATGTTCTTATCCAGCACTTTCTTCAAGGATACGTGCAAGTCTTACAGGAATGGCTTTAGGCCCCACATTTCAGAAGCGTACCTGGCCCACTACTGCTTGAATCGGAAATAGCTACTTGGACTAACAGAAACAAGCTGAGCTACCTGGCTCTAACACACCAGTCATCAAGAGTGTATTGATAAAACCTCAGGAGGTTTCTCACACTGGCTCTGCATTATATCTCTTTTAAAATTTTTGAATGTGCGGTCTTGGTTTTACGAAAGCTTCAAATGCAGTTTTATTTTTATGAAGTCTTCAAAATATATCAAGCAAACAAACTGTAACGTCCACTACCTGAAATACTGAATATTGATGACCAGGCAACTGAAAGAACCACATTGTCCCCAAAAAGGACTGCAATTCTAATTTTGGCCTGTCTTTGTCCTGCATGTGTTGGATACTCTGTAATTGTCAAAGCAGTCCAATGACAAATTCTAGTAAAGTAAAACTGCTTTTTCAGCTGTTAAAAAATAACAACTACCAGATTTGGGGTAAAATTACTGAATACGAGACCGTGAAAATTACTCACTCAATCACATACTTGAAAACAGTCATTAATGTAAAATGTTAGATTACTGAAGTTGCTACCCCTTGTTACCTGCAATCATATACAAAAGAACAGCTATTGTCCAACAAAGTATATTTTGAATAAAAAGACTTCACGACAAGATGTAATTGCTTACACGAATAAATGCATATGAAGGAAATTCCAGGCTTTTTCTGAAGTATTTGTGTTTGTTGAATTTGCATTTTTGGGGCCATATAAGGAAATTTAACTAATAATATTGAATTCATACTGAATGGCTTCCTCTCACAGGTTCTTTTACATGAGGAAGAGATGCAAATTTAGGACTTTCCAAGTTCCCAAGGCTTTCATGACATACAACAATATACATAATAATATTATTAAAAGAAATCCTGCAATAGCATTCAGGCTCACATCTGGGCTAGGCTTAGGGACTGGAGCTTATATTTAAGCCATAGGCAAAGATCCAGTTTGGGTTTGGGTTTGCTAGGGCAGAAATCTGTGGAGTAGACCTTGTGAGACAGTGCGTGTGTCAACCCACACAGTAGGACACAGGAGCATTGCCAAGCTCAGGGGCTCAGGAGGGATCTCTGCTGATATCCCTGGTGCCCATTGCCCCAGATGAGCTCCTCATGACCATCAAAGTGATATCCTCTCTGCTCATATAGCAAGAGTCCTGTAACTTAAAGCTTTGAACTTTCTGTTTGGGAGAAATGGTCATGTGAAATGGTCATTTGGTTACCTCACTGGAAGCTTCACTCATTAATTAACAGTGTTGATCTGCTGCTGGAGATGCAGTTGGTTCTGATAGTTCCATAAATATACAACCATGCATGTGCAAACACACACACATGCATATGTTCATACACATATATATTTATTCATACCTATATGCATATCTACATACAAACATATTTTAATATAAGCCTGTAGGGTCTGCAGGTATTTCCGTTGTAATGTACTAACCCAAATGCACCAGCAAAACCAGAGCGCCATTTAGCTTTTATTTTGGCATGTGCACATATTTTTCATGCCAGACCCTGCACTTGCACAGAAGTTTCAGAGAAGAAGCAGGGATGGATTGAAGGAGAGTGACTGAAAATGTTCTCAGTTTTCATGAAAGACACAGAATATGTATAAGATAATTCTAAGAGTCTTTTTACCACCTTTATCGTTTTTCCTAGTGGTTCACTTTTCAACTGACAAACAACTGATTTATTAATTGTCTTTAAAAAGTTCCATTTCACTGAACAAATGATAAATATCAAAACCTGAATCCTGACCCAACATCAATATCAATCTGACTCAAGCATTTATAGGTTGTTTATTTTTTAAAGAATTAAAAAAAAGGAGTGTAAATGAATACTCAATCTAAGAATATATTAGAAAGGTTTTAATATTGGTCACAGTGACTAGAAGACTCAATTCACAACGTTAGTTCAGGAGAAACAATCACATTTGAACGTTGTGTCTGCCTCCCCTAGAGAAACTGGTTTCATGAAGCAGAAAAAATAGCTTTAATAAGTAAAATAAAGCAAAGCGTTATATTGGTTTGCTCTCTCCCCTCCACTATCCACCTTCCAAAGGTCACATAACATTTCTGTTTCCAATCCGGTTAAACTCACGAAGAGGCAAGATTTTAGTGCTCCTGCGGGTAAGCACAAGAGAGAAGATGGTCTCATTCCCACATACACATGCACACAGAGTGTAAAGGCAAAAACTGTGAAGCAATCAAAAGTAATTCATTCATTAGAAAAAGTGATTTCCTATTGTTCTTGAATGGCATTAATTTCACATAAGTGAAGTGGCTTCACTCAAGCCATTTGTAACTTATTCGTTGCGTTTTGTTTAAGCTCCGGTCTTCTTAAATCGATATTTTTGTCAGTTCAAGTACTATTTAAACGTAAAAAGACATGTAACCATGAAGAATATTAATAATTCTGGTGCAAGTTATTTTACATCCTACTGATGTTGATTCTTGTTGGACTGGCTGTCAGAGAAGCTAGAAATGCGAGGGGTCAAACAGTGCCCCGATGCTGTGGAGAAGACCAGAGGAAAGGAAGGCTTGTGTCTGGCTTTGCATCTGAGCTCAGCCTCTTCTAATGGAACATTCCACAGATGTATTCTTTTTAAACTTTTTAAATTTTTAAAACATCAAAGTCAATTTTACATCATCTTGCAACTTCCAGCAAAGTGAACAGGAGAATTTTGCAGCTCAGGGAAGACTTAACATATTTATTTTCAGTTGTTCAGAAGAGACAGGAAAGGAGCACGGACTGAAAAAGGGAAAATTCTGACTTATATTTTCTTTTGTAGGATACCAGATTAGTAAACAGTAAGTATAGCTTGTCTTCCTGGTGCTAGCTGGAGGCCAAAGATAGAATATTGACCTTATCCAGGGTCTGCTGGGAGAGGAGTAACATTCAGGGTTCAGCTTGTCAAGGTTGCTGATATCGCAGCAGATTGCTCCCATGGCAAAAACAAGGCCTGTCGTGGTATTGCTTTTCAGTGCTTGCCCAAGCAACCATGAAGAAAAATGCTATTTTTTTTTCCTCTGAAACAGACATGCACAAAACTTGTATGAGTGGGAAAATGTAGGGCTGAATAATGTTCTCACTTGTCATAAGAGCAAGTTTATTTTAACTGTACAACCAAAATCTCCACCAATGCTTTGCTTTCTACAAAAAATATTGAGAAATGTCATTTACATAAATGTCGTAGTGTTGGGAGATTCTCAGAGAATTGTGAAAGGTGTCCCTGTGGGAGTAAAACAAAAATAATCAGAAATGGTTTTGTAATATACTCTTTCAACAAGAAATATACCATTTTCAAACTTAAATTCAATGTACTCCAAACACTGAAGTCAAAGGAACTGTGTTCTTGAACACCATCCATGTTCAGCTTCACCACTGCCAACTCTGAAACTCTGGGTGTTTAAACCCTCAGCACCCAAAACTTGATATCTTCTCTGCAATATTCATCACCTGAGTTATTCTATTTCCCGTGCTCCTGCTTATACCTCCTCAATAAAGCTCGAATACACATGCCACTCCTCAGTTATACATTCAGACCCTATAAGGGCAACACCAAGCAACCCTATAATAATATAAAAATAATTTTGCTTTGTTTTTATTTGGTTTCTGAGGTGAAATCTTTCAAGGTGCTATGTTTTTTCCCCTTTTGAAGGGGGTAGGAATCCCTCCTTCAGAACTGAAAATAAACTATCATCAGAAGCTGAAAATGCAGAGGAGCTAAACTCTCCACCAAATGCTTGTAAAACTAATTTGCCTTCCTCTAAAAGAAAAAAAAAAAAAAAGAAGTAATGTGCTTTTTATATCAAGTGATTGCAGGAAAAACTTTTAAATGGGCAGAAATCAGTTAAGGACCTAACTGCCACAGGGAGACAGTGGAAATCATGTACCTAATAACATTCGTATCTTATGAAACTTTCTCCTTGAGTGAATATTCAGTTATTCAATTTGCAAGCATAAATGCACAATTTTCATGATCTACTTAGGCCAGCATATCTTACTATACCCTGAATAGTTTATGGTTGTAAACTATTTATGTAGCTATTTTTTTACCCTCAGTATAATATACTTTTCTAAACAGGAAAAAATCCATTCACTTTTCAGCTGCTACTTATTGAAAAAGACTTCCTGAAACTTCACATAGCTGTCCATTAAGTGCGATCTAAAATATCTGTTATAAATGTTTCTCTTAGTATTTTTTTCTCTTTCCAAGTCACAATGTCTGGTTACTTTCTGGATTTACCCCAAGGATAAGATATATCTATTTTTTTAAGATAGCTGCAAACAAGTTTGACTTGGTCATCTGCATCTCTAAACATTTTACTCTTTTCCTTTGTAATATAATTCATCATTAATAAAACTATATTTACCTCTAACAACATGGTTCAGTGTCCATAATGATGAGAAATTCATCAGTTGAATAATTCTTAGTGTATTCCTGCTTTTTTTTAAAAAAAAAAATATACAAACATTCTTGTTCCTCACATGCACAAATGTTTAAAAAGGTTTATTTTTTTTCAAAATTGTTTTTCATAAGTTTTGCAGAATTCTGAAAACAGTTCACCATTTTTTGGCTTATTCAACGACAACCTTCATCACCTAACCGTAAGGTTGTCAGAGGGGCCAGCATGATCTTCAATAAAGGCCAAAAAAAAGGTTTAAAGTGAAGCGGAGATATAATGTTGCCTCTGTTCACAGGACCAACCCACTGCAATAGCTTTGCTTCTGGAATAGCTCTACTACTGTGCTACAGTAATATGTTGCTGGACTACCAGAGCAGTTCTGATATTCACACTTCAAGCTGAAGAGTCATAAAATAAGAGACATAAAAATAACTCTTAAGATGAGGAACTGATCTTACTCAGGTTATAAAAAGGAAGATGAGATAAGATCTTGCATAGCTACTCATATATGTAAAGGAAAAAATAAAAACAAAAACAAAAAACACATGCACAACTCTGCAGTGTGTGGTTCTGGCTTCCTGGAAGGAAAGTGAGATTGAAAGACTTACATGGTCCAAACGATGGACAAAATTTGGACAAATTCACCCTGACTTAAGATGCAAAGGGCATGATTAATTAATACTGATTTTGGAAAGTGGTGCAGTCGCTCTAATTGGAAGGTGAGTGTAGCAGCCTTCCTAAAAATAGGATTGGACCTGGCTTCTGAGAGCCTGAAGGCTGCAAAGGCAGTTACATAAGTAAGCCTGGGTGACTGTGTTGTTCCTTCTTGCCTTGGATCTTGTGACTCTAAATATGTTTGCAATCTACTTTCAGCCATATATCTATAGGGAAAAAAAGGATAGACAGTCTTCCCTGCACAGTCCCACAGAATTGGCAGCTCTGCAATAAATGCCTGCAATCAATTCCCAAGACACCCACCTTCTTCGAGGCGCCTACCAATTGCTCATTTTGAGATGATGAACAACTGGCTAAATTTATTTTTTAATTATACTAAGGTAGAAAAGGTTGACTGAAACTGGACTTAGGTAGGATAGTGAACATACTGATGTGCTGAGGTGCAGAAGATGTGTCCTGTCAGTTGACTGAAGATCAACATTTACTTGAAGTCCAACTGCACTTCAAATCTCAGGTGGTAAGGAAATGTTTACATGATGAAACATGTTTCCATAGCAGAAGGACTCATGATGCTTTTTACAGTTGAAGAAAAAGAGGAACAGATCATTTCTGTTGAAGTAAATTCCCTCTGCCAGTTTAAAGTATAACCACTGTAGACTGATGCCTCAGTCTTCTCTGTTCTATGTGGAAAAAAAAGAAAAAAAAAGGATTAGTTGCCTGAAGATTGAAAGATTTAAGTCTACTTAAAGCCATTGTGTTTAGTATAGGAATGTGTGGGTGACATTTACATGCTTTTAATACATAAGAAATAAGTCTAAGCAATTTAAGTCAGCTCTGCTCTGTGAAGATGACATATTCTGCAAAAAGATGAAATCACCACTTCTCTTAATGACCTCTCTCACAAATATAACTGCATTGAATCCACCCATCAGATACTGTTTCTTACTCCAGAATCATAGACTTAGGAAGTGCCTTTTGCATCTTTCTTTCTCCCAGCTCCTTTCAGCCTCTGCAATGACACGCACAGTCCATCAGTGCAGACTGGAAGCCCATCTTTGCCAGCTCTGATTTCTCCCTCCTCTCCTACAGAGCTGTCTGTGGATCTTCACAGAACTTACATAGCTGTCCAACACTTCAGAGTCACCTCTCCTGTTACCTACTGTACCTCCATAAACTTCCACACACCTCCACCTTGCACATTGCCTCTCATCACTTTTCCCCCAAGAGCAAAATCCCACTGTCTCTTTTAGTCACACCTTCAAAAGCTAGTTCCGAGTTCTAATTAAAATCCATTTGGAATAGATTTTGTTGGCAAGAAAAATAACAAAAAAGACTATCTGAGACAAAAAGTTGCACATACAATTACATCAGCACCTCAAAACTCAGCTCATTGCTCAAGGTTCCTTTAAGTTAGACAGAATACAGCACAGAATAAAATATTGTCAAGTCACGGAGACTTAGAATTCTTTGAGCACTACCTTAAAAAAAGGTTAAGAAGACTGGCAGATGGTGTACCTTGTGGTATACAGACAGACCAAAGAAGATCTGAGAAGTGGAGAGTCAAGCTGGTTCCTTGATCCTTTGGATGTAAGTTGATCCTTTCATTGTATCTTGAGACTACTAAATATATATACCAGTGGAATTGATGTGACTTAAAATTGTTTTACAAAGAGAATTTTAAATTGCAAGGAATTTACCTGTGGAAGGTAAAATCTATGAGGTAAAATCCAGCATGTCTAACTGTCATGTCAAAATCTGCCGAAATTGTAAGTATCTGGACCTCACAAGGGAAAAGAAAGCTCCTGAATTTCTTTTAAAGTTAATAGAGTGGTAGGTGTCTCTGAAGACACTTAGAAGCCCCAGTAAGTTAGATATTTATCTTTCTTCATTAACTGTAGATACCTTATATGAAATGCTAGATGATTGCATCCATTTCGAATATAGTCTGTGTAGTCTTTTTTGAAGTCAGGGACCTTATAAAGTGCTACTAGCTCATTTTTAACAAGGGGAAATGATAACTATGGTGTCCCACTCTCCCATCTTGTACATACTAACATTGTAATGAGAATCTTGCTCAGTAGCGCAACCTAGGTAGTGGACCCCCTGAAAACCAGGGAAGTTTACCTCAGTCTTTCCCAGGAAAATATCCTAGCAACTTTGTTCTTGTGTACTAGGTAGGGAAGAAAATTCCTACCATTTCTTCTGAGGTGAGAAGGTTAGACTACCAGGAGAAAAAGGACAAACATTGGGTTTCTTGCTTTGGATACTGGCATCTAGGCATTTTTAAGGTGAAATCTATCATGTTGATATACTTCGCCTCCTCTTTTCCCAGAAATGACAGATATGTCACATGATTTTGACTACTTGTTTTCTGAGTTGTAAGAAATAAGTTGCCAAAATATATGATTTGGATAAAAATGAAGGCTTTGATGTAACCCTTGGGCTATCTAAGATAACTAACTTACCCTTAGGAGTCTTCCACTCTATAGGGAATCATTATCTCTAAGTTTATCGAATGGCTTTTTTCAAGTCTTACCAACTATCTGGAATGCAAGCACATATCCATCGTACTCACCTGAGGTTTTTATAGAGTCATTTTCCACAGTAGCTCAGTAAAGAACAAAACTAGAGACCCAGATCAAAAAGTTATTTTCACAACGGAGAAATGTACCACTTTTTATCAGCGCCGCTAATGAGCTCCATTGGCAGCTACTCCCCTCAAAGCCACAAAAACAAGATAGAACACCAAGAGTTGTCCAAATTTGAAAAAAAAAAAAAGGCCTTGAGCATGCTCCAGTATGGTCCTCAGCATAAGATCGAATAACTGGTACTATTGCTGAGAAGGAAATTGCTGGTTTATGCAAACTGCAGTCCCATGTACCACTGGGGAACCAAACCTTCCTGGAGAGTTAAGAGGCAGGAACTGGGGGTGAGTGTGGAAATCAACAAATAGTTACCTGCTATCAACACCACCATGATGCTAATATAAATAGCAACTAGAGTAATAAAATATGTTATAATAAATATTGGTTATGATTGGTGGCTCCCCCAACTTGTTTCCTTATCTGAGAAAAGAGAATTTCCAAGTTTTTCCATTCTGTTTCTACATCAAGACTATCTTTTTTACCCCCCACCATATACTTGGTCTCAACCTGTCATTTTTAAAGGTTTCTTAATTTCTATTTCCGGGTTTTAGTAGTTCATAATCTTTTTAAATCATATTATAATCTAATTTATCTTTTACTTCACTGGCAAAATTGTAGATGCGGGAAAGGGAATGTGTGTTATCAAAGCATTAAAAACTCGTTTCAGTGAAAAGTAATAAAATATTTTAAATTCATTTAAAAAAGTCTCTGAAGAAGACCCAACAATTTTAATGCACTCTTCTGAGAGATGTATGAGATACTTCCTTGAACATACTGTGATAGGAACAAATCAATACAACTCTGTAATTACTGCATGTTCTGGGTAGAACAAGGGTAGCAAAAGGATTATAAAAGCAAGTCTTCTTTCCTCTAGGTTTGCAGGCACTGCCTACCTATACAGAAACTCACATGAGTCTCTATTAGGAAATGAGTAAATAATGAGATTTCTTCAGGAATCAAGTCTTACTTCAGCAATCCTAAATATAAATTCACATAGCTTGGTCCTTCTCTATCTATGGTTACAGCTTTTCTGTATATGGCAGTTTAACTACAGTACAAGATAAAATAGTCCTTTATATAAATATCTTATGAGTCAGTCCCAACTGTAACTCTGAAGTGGTGAAGTTGTTAAATAAATGCTGCTAAGAAAGATGTAAAAGAAGCTATGACTTCTTCACAAGAAAATGCTTTTATGGCATTTATCATAAGAAAAATGCTTTAAAAAGGCAGTGTTAGCCCTCTGCTGTGCTATACAATTGACTATTTGAAAAGTAACATGCTTTAAATAAGATGGAGATATGAATCAACATGTCTTGTATAGCTATCATGATGAATTTTTGCCAACCATACTGAGGCATCCTAAGATACTTTTGTAGATCAAATCTTTCAACCTTTTCATAAGAAGAGGAAGGGATCTGCTATAAATGTGAAAAATAAAATGTTTTGTACATGAATTATTTGTGTCATCAGATAAATCCTTGTATTATCTGTTCATCAAGCCTAGTCAATTATTCTATTACTAAAATTTGATAAATTATAACATTTTTAATCAGTTGAATTAAAGTTTACAATGATGACTCATAAAATGATTTACAGTTCCCATTATGAATTAAAAAATATGTAAACAATTAGAAGTTTCACCATTTTTCTAAAGATGTTCTGCTATTTCTTTTGCACTCAGTGGTATTTCCTGGGAATATAATCCATGTCTTATTTATTTTTGCCACAGAAGAGTGTATTTTTAAAGCATCTTCAAAATTAGATTGCCTGTGGCGCAAGCCAATTTTGCCAGCAGTTAAAAAAGGCATTTTTTAGCTTTAAAAATATACACAGTAATGTTTTTTTATGGGCCATATGTTAAAATGTAGCTATGTTCTGATAAGTGATCATCATGTAAAACTGGTTTCATGCACTTCTAATTTTTATTGTTCCTCAATGGCTTCAGCTCACATCTGTCAATTTACAATCACATCGTGATTGTCAGTTATGCAAATGCAAGTGCTGGAGGAAAAGCTATATTATTTATATACATATTCCTGGTTTGGAATGCAATCATCATCAGCAACAAATTTTGTTTCAGTTTCACTGAGCTTCTGTAGATGTTCCTGGATACCACCATTGAACATAACAGACCTTGTTCCTCTGTAACTTCGCCTGATCTCTGTTGCAATAGTCCAGAAGTGGGTGAAGCTCACACAGACCTCATCAAAGTCAGCAAGACACTGCATGGAGGAAAAGTCTGTCCACACAAATCACACCATGCAGAGACTCAGTACCTGAACTGCAAGGATCACATCAGCCTGGGCCAGGGCTTGCTGAACAAGAAGGTAGAAGGCAAAGAAAAGCTCAAGTGCGATACTTATGTATTTAGCTGGAAAGGAAGGAATCTTAGAAGCTTAAACATTCATATTTATTTTGGGAAAACAAGTCCTATCATATTTTCCAGAGAAACTGAAGAATGGACCAAACTTTAAACACCTGCTTTTTTGGAATTGGAAATTGAGGTGTGTATACTGTCCACTCCCATGCAAACTGGTCTTTGCTATAGGAGAAGAAATAAGGTGTCTGCATGTTGACTGTTGTATGCCAGGGCCAGCACAGTGATTTACTCAGACTAATCTCTTCAGTGGTATAACTGCCTTTGTATGTGCAAATTGCGTAGCATATTTTAGCCAACTGGCCACACTCAGGCATAAGACAATAGATAAGAAATGAGAAGTGCTGGGAATTAGGAAACATGGATATTCATATTAAGGCTTGGGCCACTGCGATTCCTTTCTTAAAAAAGCACCTACATTCATTTGAAATCCATGCAATTTATGGCAACAACATACTGGAAAAATATTAAGGATAGTTAACTTTCTTTGATGCAGTTTATATCTGAAGATAAGTACTGCTATCCATGGCACCAACCAGCTTTTGGTGAAGTACTGTTTATTTTCCCTAAAATATTACCGTGGGGAAATCTGACCTAGCTTGACAGAAATGTTCAGTCGGAAATAAATGATTTTCAGTGTATTCCTTTGCATAATAAATGCATGTCTCTTTGGTCCACTAAGACATGAGTCTTAGTCTAAAGGAATGAGAAATGAGAATTCAATTAATGTAAATACTTAAATGTAAAGCACCTGGGTTGTGTCTGGTGCTGCAAGGTTCAGCTAGTAGGTGAAGTGGCATTCATTTACTAGCAGGTAAGTGACATTTACTTACTAAGATTACTTAATTTGTAAATGTTTACCAGAAAAATGGTGGATCCACACAATAGCTAGTTAGCGATACTGATTCTCTGATCTGAATCTCTGCTGACTTCAGAGAAAGGACTAATTATCTATGAAGCTCCCTCCTGCCCCAGAAATATGCGGTCATCTCTCATGAAATCTAGAGAAAGAAGCAGGGACAGAAGTATCACTCTAGAGAAGTCAAACAGCTGTCTTCACACTCTGCAGTCCTCTAAGGCATATGAGAAGAAGCTTGCTTTCTCTACATATCCAAAAGACTAAAGGGAACCCAGAATAACTGTTGGCTTCTGTGGAAAATGGACTATCATCAGCTTTATTTAGTGTGCTAGGTTGCAGATGAGGTAGACCTTAGAAGAGGCTTTTCAGTCTTCCCTTGGTTCGTCCCTGATAAACATGAAGAAACTCATAAGAGAAACCATAGATTTGTTATGGAGATATGAGAACCTCAAGGAATTAACGAAGAGTCAATGAGAATAAAGTTAAGAAAAACTTTAAGGACAAAACCGTAAACAACCTTAGACATTGTAATATGACTGTAATTGACCCAAAAGTATCATATGCACAGGACATGGAAAGGCACAGACCTCTGAATGGCATCTAAATAATTAGCATGTTAAGCAGAAGGATGCCTGAAGTCAAAATACTGAGTATAAGGTTGCGAGATGTTAGTCAAGATGGAAATGCAGTATGCTCAAATGCATCTTAAGTCTCAACATCCACACATCAGACATAAGTATCTCACAACAGTTCTCCTATCAGCTTATGATCATGTCCTTACCGAATAGTCCTTCAGTCTGTCTTTAAAACTAGGCAGAGCTTACTTTAACCTTTAAAAAGAGTTCCTGCTGCTGTTGCCTTTCTGCATGCTAAGGTAGTGACCAGAACAATGGCGCAGGATGCAATATTCTCCCTTCCTAGGGGCTTTCAAATACCCATTTCCTACCTCTTTGGAAAATTTCTTACTAGTAGGCTATGGGTAGGTATAGGCTATGGTAGGTGGAGGGTACGTGCATACAGCAGATACCCTCCAATTCATCTGCTGAAGCTGTACTGCCATGAAGAAGGAATTTCAAGATTCATTGGCCAGGAAAAGGGGACATATCTCTTTTTTTTTCTGGTTGGATGGGAGTAGGGGGAAAGTTTGTGCTTTGCAGTGACTAAATAAAAAGTATTAACTATTTACAGAGTGAGGACCAAAATTAAGGTCTCAATTCTCCAAAGACAGCATGCCCACCCACGGCCATGCAAAATTCCAGATGGCCTATAAGAGTTTCTACACGGTGAGCTGTAACAGTCCAGAATCAGCAGGTACATCCTTGGCATGTGGTGACCAAATTTACCCAAGAACAGTCCATCAAAGACAGCCTAGGAGGAAAAGAGCCTGCTTGGTCTTAGGTATGACTTAGGTGTGGCCATACTGGTGTCAGGCTAGACGAAATCTCAACAGAAGCAGAAATAGAGGATCCTTGAAAGTTTTACAGTTTAAAGTAATAATTGTAAAGTTTTAAATATGTCTTAATATCAAGCAGAAACTAAGCAAGAAAAGTGAGGAACTGCAACATCAAACTTCATTGCTTTTCCCATTTCCGCTCATTCTTCTTGACTCTAAGAGAAGAAGCAAAGAAGAGACATAGGTGGATATGCATGTGGATGAATAAAGCTGTCCCAGTGTGATATGGCTACACTTCAAGGGTCTCTGAGATCTTAATGCTGCTCCTAGGCATCCTCACGGGAATCTTTGCAAGCAGCTTGTGTGTGTGTGTAGGGGGAGGAAATGGTCCTCCCCCTCCAGCAGCAGAGAATGGAAAAGCAGTAAAAAATTAAATTAGATAAAATTAGTTTAAATAACGAGGAAGAATATAGAGGAGATGATCTCAGAAGCAGGTGCCCTTTGGAGAAAATAGCTTTATTAGATTTTGATTTAATTTATTAAAGCTAGGTTGACAGTCTCCTTTTTTTTAATGCTGTGTGGAACATTATCTTCTTCTCCTGCCAATGACAAAAAGCAGTACATCTAGATTTGAATGTGGTGTGAGCGAAGAACTCAAGTTTAGTTCTGTTTTTCATCATCTATATGTATTTGGCTGTATTTGACATCTGATGCCTCCTAAATGGGCGTAACTGCAGAAAAGCCCTAAAACCTTCCAATTTTCATTGTAGCTGGTGGCAGTTAACTTGAAAATAACACACTGAGACTTAGTTTTGGTGCTGAAATAGGCACAAAAGTGGGGCCTAAAAAAAACCTTTTTAGCAGACAGTTAGAGCAAATAAATGGAAACCTACTGAATACTGTCCCTGAGCAAATATATAAAAACAATATAACAAGATGACTCAAATATCTCCAAACAGAAAGATCAGACCATTACTGTAAGTCATATTGTGCTCTTATTAATATTTATAATAATGAATAACAACTCTAGTGAGTTGATATTTCAGATTATCAAGAGTGTAGATGGGAGAAAAACTTAGATTTTGTTCTTCAGAGTGATTCTCATCTAATATACCTCTCTCTGTTTTGTTCTGCACTTCCGTGACAAGGCACAGAATGATTCAATGTATTAGAAATGCAAGATTTAAAATGTGCAGTAGATATGCAGTCAGTATCTCTTGTTATTTATTATTGACAGCGTATTTTCACTCATCTGCAGTACAAAAGTAGATCACTATGTGTTTTAATTTATTAAATACTAGACAGTTACCTCCGGGGTCCACGCTCCAAATGCAGCGTAAAGTCTTTGATTGAAATATGGTTGTTGATAACTGTGCAAGCCCTGTGAAGTACAAGTAACTGTTTATAAATTAACATGTCCGTGTAGTTGAAGAGTTAGTGAACTGTCCAAATCAGATCTGAATCATTTGGGTGGGAAAAGAATAAAAAAAGGTGTGAACTCACAGAAAATCTTTTTCTTTCATTAAAAAAGCACTTCAATGACTTTTACAGAGTATTAGTTTGTCCAGCACAGCTATCTACTCGAAACTGATACGAAGAACTAAAGAAACATATAATTGTCCAAGAAGGCCAATGGCATCCCGGCCTGCATGAGGAGGAGTGTTGCCAGCAGGAGAAGGGAGGGGATCCTGCCTCTCTACTCAGCTCTGGCAAGGCCTCAGCTGGAGCACTGTGTGCAGTTGTGGGCTCTCCAGAGCAAGAGGGACATGGAGCTTCCGGAGAGGGAGGGACCAGCGCACAGCAACAAAGATGTTTGAGGGACTTGGACATTTATGTTTTGAGGATAGCCTAAGCGAGCTGGGCCTGTTTAGCCTGGAGAAGAGAAGACTGAGAGATGTGATCAACAGGTACAAATACCTGAAGGGAGGATGTAAAGAGGATGGGGCCAAACTCTTCTCTGTGGTGGTCAGTGACAGGACAAGGGATAATGGGTACAAACTGAAACACAGGAAGTTCCATCTCCATGTGAGGAAGAACTTCTTTCCTGTGAGGTTGACAGAGTCCTGGAACAGGCTGCCCAGACAGGTCATGGAGTCTCCTTCTTTGGAGATCTTCCAAACCTGCCTGGATGCCACCCTGTGCAACGTGCTCTACGTGTCCCTGCTGGAGCAGGGACGTTGGACTAGATGATCTCTAGAGGTGGCTTCCACCCTCAACTATTCTGTCATTCTGTGCACCCAGTCACTTCCAACTCTTTGTAGAAATGACAACACAAGGAGAGAGGCCTGTGAGAATATGACTTCTGCATGGTTCAAATCTCTACCTTCAGCAACGGCGGTACTGAGAAAAGAGCTGGAAATGACATATGTCAGAGGGACAATCATTAGTATCAATCAGTACAATACTACAGCTGAACTTGGAGGGAACAAGTATGCTAACTGGAAAAAAAAAAAAACGTGGAATAGCAATCACAGGAGTGGATAAAGAGCCCTTACACAAGCTGTGCTAAGCTCCTCCTTTTGTTCCTCAACAGCCATGTCAGCTGGGTATTTAAATCATCATTGTCACATAGCAATTTAAATAAATGACCCAATTTTCAGACTGCTGTACTGTTGCAGCTTTTTTTGGCCCCAGAATCTATGAATAGACAGAACCTCTGAAGTTCAAGCTGTTTATGTGGGTGGTGATCATAGTAGAAAGTTGGATCAATGTAGCTTAACTTGCATGTGCAGAAACCTGCATGTTCACACTTAGGATCCGTAGATGTCTAACCCACAAACTATTTTACTCACTTTCCTGCCAGTATCTTAATTTAAACATAACTAAACTAGTATTCACTTTCCCCTTATTGCCATATTATACATATGTAATAAAGAATGGAATTCAGGTTGATTTTAAGATTTTAAAATGTAATTCCCATTATGGAGACCTAGTCAATAAGGACAGTGAAATCAAGAGTGTTTTACAGATGCTTGACGCAGCTATCCGACTTAGGGTGAGCTGAAAAAGTGTAGTTGTTTTTAGTGTTCATTGACTATGTTGAGGAAATCTTCACTGATTATAATAGGAGCAGAGACACCTGTCTCACATGTAGACACAAATAGGCCGTGTGTAGATACACATACATATTTAGGCTGCTTAAAGCGGGAAATAGAATCTGCTCACTTTGTCTACCATGAGACACCAACATTTGAATTTAGGCTTGAATAGTCACTTTATACATCCATTGTAGAGTAATTACATTCCAAGTTAAAAAAAAATGAATGTTATTACAATTGTCTTTAGCATCATCTGTTAATAAGATCTCAGAACAGAGCATAAAGAAAACTTTCACACTGCAGCTAAAGCAAAAAAGACCACTTCAGAACTAAAGAATGAACAGTTTTCTTGGTGCCAATAAAAGATCTTTCCTTTACATAGGCAGGAACACAAAGCAAAGTGGGTCACCTGGGAGGGCAGATTTCCAAATCTCATTTTTGCTTCAGTCGCATAGTGTAGTTGCATGTCAAGCAAAATGTGAATGAGTTCTGTCTTGGGTAGCCCTTGGTTAGTTTAATGTTTAGAAAAAAAAAAAATCTTGTTCTTCCAGGTCATTACTACTGTGGAAATGGTTAGTGATAATCAAATTTGGCACATACAGAGCTCTCACTGGAAAAAAAAAAAAAACACCAATGGCACTGTCTCTGCTTAGTAACCTTTTGAAATCATTTTGTCCTTTCTGTTCTCACCTCATTCATCTGGGTAACTCACAAACTTATTTTATAGCATCTGAAATATGCATAGTATACCACAGAGAAAAAGCTCCAGTCCCTGACCTTAGCATTGTGACCTTGGTTGAAGTCCTCACAGTATTGATCTCAGCAGAAAATACCTAAATATCTTCAGGCTTAGCCTTCAGGTTAGGCTTACCACCTAACCATAGTCATGAGAAGAGTAGGGAAGTGGCTTAACAGCTTCTTCCAGCATGCAATTCTGTGGATGTTTCTTTAAATTAATTTTATTTATTTATTTATTTATTTATTTTGTCCAAATATTCATGAAAACAACTTCATAGAAATTTCTCATGTTTTTTTAGGGCCAAGCCGGGAACGACAGGGAGAAAGACAAGGACAAACTAGCATAGAGCATTGACTCCAATCTGTGTGGCTTCCTCTCTCTAAAGAGGAACTTAACCAGCTGTCCAGTAGAGTTCTGCATGTGTAGATGGGGCTGCTCAGCTATCCTACTGATCTTGTATTGCATGAGCAGAAGGAGGGAAACAGCAAACCTCTCCATGAAGTAGGTTTTGATCTTGGCTAACTTTGCAATTTGGATAGAAGAGAAAGCATTTTAAGTAGGCCCATCAACCTAAAGAAAGGGAATGATTAATTATTGAGATGAAGAGGGAAAAGGAGCAAAGGCAGTAAGTGGAAAGATCCATATCACAGAATAACTAGTAGGGTATAGTGAAACACTGGCTAGAGAGAGATCATAAGAGATATTATCAGAGTGAAACAAAAAAAAAAAAAAGAGGAATTCTTACTTGGTTCTGAAATTTTTGCTTCTGCAAACATCATATGGCTCAAGCATTGTCCTGGGTAGCTACCCAGTAGGCTCAAGTTAGCAAGGAAAGGAAAGGATAACGGGATCTGCTAAGGTTTTCTATTTCTGCTGCTGAGGGAACTGCTCTGTCACGACTTAGGAAAAAACTTTAATTATGTTTAGTGTCCTGATCTATTTTCTCGTTGATAGTTCAGCCCTCTGCCTGTTCTTTTCCTAGCTCTTCCCTCCCTCACATCTGGACAGAGAGTGAACAGATAATTTCCGGGTTCAAGTGAGAAATACAGTCACATCTGCATGGTTCTCCACCAGGCTACTACTTCTCATTTGCACCTAGCTTGGGAATCTCTCTGTCTTCTTCAGCGTGCCAGAAAAACAAAAGGCAAATTAGAAATCAGCTCCAGCTCTCTCCTGAGCTTGACAGGTTTTGTGGGCACGCCAGGAAAAAGAAAGCCTGAATCTAGCCTGGGGCTTCAAATGTGTGGCTATATCTGGGACTCCAAATGCAAATGTCTGAACCATGGCCTGTCATTACAGGTAACAGCAAATCTAGTGATCTAAGGAGAGGATCTAGTGACAAGATAGTCTGAGGAAAGACTCTTGCTTGCTTTAACGACGTGCTTATTGTGCAGACTGCCTACAGGTTCGGTGAGATGGTTCCTATGTCAGGCAAAACTAAGTAGGTGTGTTAACTCTTATCTCCAGCTATCTCGCATTCCCAGTGCTGCTCTGTTTGTGCATTTCACTGCAGTTTGTCTGAAGAGCCTGGCAGCCCCTGTGCCACCTCTGTGCCCCTCGCTTTAACTTGTGCAGCTGCTGCCCTAGGGTGCTCTGCTAAATGGTGCTAAGGCAAATATAAACAGTTTGTAAACATGTGTCGGGCTTGTCACTGCCACGCTTCTCCTTATCTCGTCAGGAGCTGACTCTCCGCTCTCTGTATCAATTACGTTCTCATTTAGGTCAACATATATTTTATCCTTCCTTCTTGCATCGTAGCATGAAATATAAGATATCATGCTTTATTTATACTGTCATCAGCAGATGCTGGTTATCTACTGCAAGCATCTTTCAGAAACATTGTTACTCCTATTGCTCAGGTCAGTGACAAAACATTATGCTATCTGCTTTCTCTAATAATTTGATTTCTTCACATCTTTCAAATACAATAAATATAAGCTGAGACACAAGCATAAAAGCTATTCAGAAGCTCTGCTGAAGCAGAATTATTTTGTTCCACTTAAGCCACTTGAAGCATTTTGCTGTCCTTCACTGACACAATTTTTAATTTAACCACAAGAGCTCTAGCTCAAATGTTTTGCCCTTTAAGAACTACAAAATTTTCACTGGCTAGTCTTCATAGCAATTAGACTATGCATGCATCTGGAATTAAATCAAGCAGCTACAGATGCGAAACTTTTTTATCACCTAAACAACTTAAACTAAACTATTTCAAATCCCTCCTCTGTCCTAAAATCTGTAATATTTGCTTAGAATCAAAGTTAATTGCTCCTCAATGCCATTGTCTTTAAGTCCTTGAGACACATCTTGCAGTGCATTTATTTTAACTGTAATGGCCTTCATTTTTTATGCTTCTCAGACTACTACTCTTTGCCCTGTAATACATTCTTGCACTTTATGAAACTTCTATTATTGAAAGTAAGGAAAGAAGGTGCAATATGCATTTGCAAGCCGTGCAGTGCTGGAATCAGGTCTCTTTAAAAATGAATGCCTTGTGCTCTAGTACTCGTGGCTGTATCTTCTTCTTTTTTCTTTTGCCTTTTTTTTTTTTGTATTACAGCAATGATCTCACACTTGCTATGAATTATGGTCTTTGCAATGACTGGCTTGCGGTTTCCATAGAGCAAAACACAGCAGCATTAGTCCAGTGATTTCATAAAGCATGCTGCCTAGTCTCATATCACAACTGTTTTACAGCTGTCTGCATGTTGTGGAGTGGCCAGGGCTCTGCTCTCCAAAGTTTTGCTTGGCAGAGAGAGGATTTGTGCTGAAGTCTGGCTGGAGTCTGCACCTGGGCAGCTCCCACCGGCACAGCCAGGAGATGGCTGCAGGCACAAAAGTTCGACTCGTGTATCCCTCACTTGTCCCTGACCCCTGCAGAGTGTCTTAAGGGCAGTTGCTGTCATCTGATTGCCACAGGTTAGGTAGAAATAAATCAGGCTGCAGTTGCCTGCTTGGGCATATCTGTGACAGGGAATTTTAATAGGCTTCCTGAAGACAGATCCTATGTGGGAGCCTAGGGAGATTCCTCCTGCATCCTATATCATGGCATTAGTCAGACTCTGCTCTGCTGGACAGTGTGCTCAGTCTCTCACTTGGAAAAAGTGGAGGTTATACATACCTCGAAGGATTGATACATAGTTATTGGACTTCATATGTGTCGGGGGGATATTCAAATAGTTAAGACACTTGGGAGAATTTCTGTGCTTCTATGAACATTATGCTTATTACAGATTGGTGAATGAATTCAGTGTTGGCAAGCACAGGACAATATCTATCTGAGGTGTCCTAGTCCTGTAACTTCCAAATTAGTTGTTTTTTATTATTATTATTATTATTATTATTATTATTATTATTATTATTATTATTATTTTCTGCAAAGATTGAATTAGTCCCGGAACAGTCTTTGTGTTTTACAGACCCCAGTATCCTGAGGTCTTGATCCATAACTCAAGCTTTATGGCATTATTACAGTAACAATAACAAATTGTTCAGTAAAGTGATGTTGGCACCTCCCCACAAAGCATTTCAATGTGCATCCAGTCCAAAAATGGAGCAACTTATCAGGGTTTCCTAGTATCAGACCGCTTATATAACACTAAGTCCACACCATTCCCACATGCCTCCCACCACCCGAGTAGTGTCTCATGAAATCTTATTGTGTTGTATGGAGACAAACAGATTCCACAATTGCTCCTCCCAAACATCAGGACCTATTTAGGCCCCTGCAGTGCAGTGAGCTCAGGGACCCTTTTCCTCCCATTTGACTCAGTCCTTCTTTCCCATACATGCAGTATTGCTATGGAATAGCAGGCTCAAAACAGGGCCCAGATTAGGGGTGTCTCCACTCATGTACATGAAAATATCCACTTGCTTTAGCAAACCAAAAGAATCTCAGGACCTCCATATACACACCAGTACCGGGCACCAAGGCACCATGAGTTCAGGGTACTATTCATCTTAGTTGCCTCAGGAGCTCCCTGCAGCTTTTTCGTCTCCTCGGAACAACAGGGAAAACCTGTAGATATTCTACCTCTTTTAGAAAATTAATATTTGGGTGTTTGGAGAGCATCTGCTCATGGGGAGTTTAGGGAGTACTATTTCTTGCCTAGTCCACCTTCGCTCTCATAGCAATTCAGGTCTCATGTCTGTTTCCCATTCCTTCCCTTCCTTTCTCAGATGAGAAATGTGACCCGTAAGGGGTCCTACGGAAACTGGCACTGGACTAGAATAGGTGGATCAGCATGTTCTGATCTGCAAAATCATCCCACGTTCACACTCACCTCTTTCATCTTCTCTGGATGCATGCCCATATCCTGAATCGCTTGAGAAAGACAAGTCCTTCCCCTTCCCTTTCCTACTAGGAGCATTGCTCTGATACATGGGCAATTCCTTCTCATGCCCATTCCATGTTATTAGTCCAAAAATCTACAAGAAGGTATAATAAAGAATTGAGACCAGTCTAATGGTCCAGAAACCACTCCCAGAATAGAAGAGAAAGAGAAGAGGATTTCAGAACTAGCTGCCTCGTAGAGTGGCAACAGCCCACAGTTGTAAATGTGCAGTTTGTGGATACAGCTTTTCGATAAGATGTCTAAACTGAAGAATCTGCATGTAATGTTAACCTGCAGGTTGAGTATATAGGCTTTTTGGTAATCAATGGATATGTAGAAAGTCCAGACATCTGTGATTTACAATACTCTAGGATATATTGCATGGCTTCCACCTGCAGCTCCAGGCACACTTGGGTCTCCCATAGGTTTAGTATCATAGCTTCCACGCCTCATGCAGCAGGATAACCTAGGAAGTCTTCAATGGCTTTCGACATCTCAGTTTCAGGAGTCAAATCAAGATCTCTATGGAGTATAAACATCTAGTTCACAGGCAGACATCTAAATATAGGTGTGTTATGCTGCAAGCCAAAGCTCATCCTTAATCATTAAGTAATAGCTACAGACTTTTCACTTTCAGGACTATACAGGAATTACACAGACTCGCTTAGAAGACACAGGAGTTCATAGAGTATGTCTTAATAGCTAGTCTTGTCTAACTTACTGTTGTAACCACTGTACACAGAAACTTCAAGTATAGGGCGATATTTTGTCCTCAGTCCTCTTACTGACTAATATACAAGCTGCCTATATGGTAGGTGTATTTTGACATTTGGGAAAAAAAGGACTTCCAAACAAGGTTTTACTAATTTTTTCCTTCATAAAATGGAGTCCTTGTCACCACCACCACATGAAGATGCATTACATGATATTTGAATCCCCTCCACACCAGCACCCTGGCCTCCCAGATGGGAGTCTCTAGGTAGGGACTCCTCTTCTTTGATCTAAAAGACAAGGGTTCTTGGTGCTGTGCTGTTTAATTTACAGTAAGAAAGGGGCCTCTCTCCTAAAATCTGCAATCAGAAGCCTTCTTGGTACTAACTGCACAACCACAGTACTTCATCAGTGCTTTCCCTCTTTCCCCAAAAGAGGAACGTGAAATTCTTTCACAGAACAGCTCCCTCCATCTTCATTTTTTTTCCAAGTAAATTCTTCTTATTCCATGGTCCAAAAAGATGGGAACACTTGAGGAGATGCTTTCTTCTTATTGTTGAGGTCTTTTTTTTTTTTTGATCGTTTGCACATTCTACATAATAAAGTATAAAATATACTTTTGCTCATGATTCTTCCTACTGTGATAAAATGCCTATATCTAGTTCAGTGTCAGTTAATGGCAGACCATTTATAAATTAATTAAGGTGTTGAAAAGGATCATTTATACTTAGGCTAAATAGGGCTAAGTATATGTTTTAGACTTTTTAGAGTTGTTATACACATTTCACCAGAGAAAAAAAAGACTTGCTCTGTTTATTCATATTAGGTCAACTCTACTTTCCAAAGGCTAATCTTTTCATGACTTTGAGTTTGCATAAAAGGGGATTCTGAACAAATTTTTGCCCTTTCAGGTATTTGCATTGCAGCATTCCCCTGCAGACCTGACTTGTTTTGGGGACCTGCTGAAAGCCAGTTACCAGATAGGCTCAAATACGCATGGCTCAGAGCACATTACCTGGTATGTAAGGTCAGCGTTATTAGAGATACGGCATTTCTGCTTCTGTTCAAACTCTGGTTAACCTTAAATCACATAATACCATCAGAATCATCCCCTTTGGATCGGTAGCCACAATCCCTGATCTCTGAATGATGATGAGATGTTAAGTTTTGCTTTCATTTAAAAAGTCGGGAGTCACATGCAAGCCCGAGGGAGGTATATAAACCAATTACATGGGCAGAAGGCTTGCTGATGACTTTTTGTTTGGTACAGAACACAGATTGTTCCCAGCCACATAATGTTGGCGGGTTTGGTCAAGGGAAGATAGACAGAGATCTCTGATATTTTGGGAAGGCTCTAGATCAATTTTATGTTTGTAGGGAGCAGTGACATATGAGCAACCATGAATAGCACGAGGGCTGCTGCAAACTCCCAGCCAGCTGGCTGCAGGTGGCCGAGCCAGCTCTGCTTCCCAACAGCCTGCGCAACTTTGGGGCACCGGGAAGGGCAGCTCAGGAGCTCAACAGGCAGCAGAAGCAAGAGGACAAGAACACGGATCAGGCCCCTCCTCAACACCGATTTGTTCTGTGACCTTCTTATTTTTCTTAAATTTTATCACTCAAATTTTCTTTGATTCCTTTTTCCAAGCTTGGTTACCTAGAGATAAGACACCTACTGCACACATATAATGTACCGCAAACTCCATAGACCACTTCTCACAATATTGTCCTTCTTTTCTGTGCATTGTTCTTCATCTCCATAAAATAGGGTAACAATATTTAAATATTATGTAGACAGAGATCTGGCAGCCAAAACTGTTAATCTGTATGTATAAACACAAAATCTCATTGGAATCAACACAAAATTACCAGTAAATTTTCAGTTTCCAGCACTTCTGTTAGTGTGCTGGCTAAATATTAGTTGCGACAGTTTCCCAAATGTTGGTAACCAGACAAAAATCCTCATGGGGAAGGAAGTGACTACTCCAACCCTGCTTTTTTTCATGCTCTAACCTTAAATTTCTTGGAGCAGTGGTAGCTGCCGTGGCTTCCGGAGAAAACACAACCTCTGACTGTGCCTGCATGAACTCCAATGTGAAGAAAAATGTCACAGGTGAAAAAAAACACAGAATCCCAGAATGGTTGAGATTGGAAGGGACCTCTAGAGATCATCTAGTCCAGCCCCCCTGCTCCAGCAGGGACACCTAGAGCACGTGGCACAGGGTGGCATCCAGGCGGGTTTGGAAGATCTCCAGAGAAGGAGACTCCACAGCCTCTCTGGGCAGCCTGTTCCAGGGCTCTGTCACCCCCACAGAAAAGAAGTTCTTCCTCACATGGAGGTGGAACTTCCTGTGTTTCTACTTACACCTGTTACTCCTTATCCTGTCACCGGCCACCGCGGAGAAGGATGTGGCCCCATTAACCCCTCAGGTACTTGGAACATGTTGCTCAAATCTTCTCTCAGTCTTTTATACTTCAAATTTAAAGTGTTAGAGGAAAAAAGTCAATGGGGAAAGACTAGAACTTTGTCCAGAAAGCTAAAGGTGATGAAGGAGGGATGTAGAAGACTTTGGCTATGGGAGCCAGAGCAAGAGAGGAGAGAAAGCTGCTCCCTATCCCACTTCCAGTATTTCTGTTTTCCCCTGACACCCTCTTTCCAGTTTTCCTTCTGCCCCCTCATCATCTCTTCCCTCATTTCCTCATACTGTCTGCCCTGTCATTTCCAACCCCTTCCAACATCTGCCCTGTCTAGCAGAGCACCAAAAAGGGGAGCGGGGAACAGGGGCCTCAGGCTCCAGCCAGACTTGGGTGCACACGCGTGGATCCGTGGGGCTGCCTTGGCGCTGATGGGCCTCGAGGGGCTGTGCGGTGGTGACCCAGGACAGAGCAAGGGACCGCGCTCCCTCTGCAGGACTGCGCAGCGCAGAGCCTGGTGGAGCTCACGAGCTGCCCTGTCCATCCCTGTCCACCCAGCGCAGGCTCAGGGCCACCTTGACACGGCCCTGGTGGGAATTTGCAGCGGGATGTGGTGTCCATGGGTGGACAGGGCAGCTCCTGAGCTCTGCCACATTCTGCCCTGGCATGGTCTTGGTGGCAATTTGCAGGGTGTGGGAAGCCCAGGTGTGAATAACCCCAGCGCATCGCCAACCGTCCTGGCACAAGCCAGCGTCCAGGGGCCGCAGCCGAAATACTTTTGGGGCATTTTTTCGGCACAGGGACAGCGCATTGAGGCTGATTTGCGCGGCGTGTGGGCCCGCCATCTCCCTGGGGCCGGCGGCCGAGGGGCGGCTGCGG
>NW_010584408.1:0-22605 GCF_000705375.1 Tinamus guttatus | reverse complement strand
GCCGCGGGCCCGTTTGGGGAGGCCTCGGGCGGGCCCTCGGAGGCCCCAGCCCGCCCCTCGGCCCCTTCGGCCCCGCGTGGGGAGCGTGTCCCCCCCGCAAGGACGGAGCGGGTCCCCCGCGGCCGCCGCGTCGCGGGGTCCGGGGAGCGGGCGCAGGGGCAGAGCACTCCCCTCGTTTCCAAAACCCCTCTCCGGAGCGGCGCCTAAGCGCTGATTAACTATTTGGAAAGGCTAATAAGCACTAATCTGCTTGGCGGGATTAGCTGAGATGCCGATAACGGGCGCTTGTTGCTCGGGGGCAAAAGATCTCATGCTTTTCCATATTTACCCCTTCTGCGACACGGCAAAGGGCCAGGGTGCCACGGCCCTCCGTGTGGCCCAGGCCCAGCCCTGGCACCCTGCTCTACCCTTGCCCTGGCGCCCTGCAAGACTTCTGGGGAGCAGCTGAAGCTTTGGCTTTGCAAAGGTGCCAGACAAACAAGCAGCTGCGGCTGCCGGCACAGTGCAGGGAACCGCGCAGGTTAGGCACTGCCTTTGATTTCAGTGTGGCTAGTTATTCTTGGCCTGACGCACTTTTTTTTTTCCTAAGTCTTTTTCAATAGTTGGTCTTCTTCCAGAAATGGGACTGGGTGGCTTGTTTCCAGGTAGTCCCTGCTTTGCATTTCTGCTCCGGTGCTGGCCGCAGCCCTCGCTTGTGCTTTCCTCCTTCCTCCCAGGGCTCCTCTGCTGTCCTGGGTGGCCTTACCAGGGCTACGGGCATGGAGCAGGGCCAGAGCCGGGGGTGAGGAGGGCAAGGAAGGACGGGGAGCCGGGTGGGAGCCATACGAGTCATGGGCAACGTTGCGTCATGGGCTTGAGTTTTCTCTGTCACAGACAGAAATGTGTCTGGCTGAGAAAACCTTTCAGTTTCAAATTTGGGATCCTGGAAAGAGCTGTTGTTCCTTGCTCAAAGGAAGTGCCTGCTTCACATTTCTTCATGAGGAGAGAAACTCTAAGGCTCAGTCAGGGTGGTTTTGCTGACGTTATTTTAATTGTTCAAATTTTCCTGATTGAATAACACAAGAATTAACAGGATAACATAGCTTCGGCACCCTGATCCAGCATGAAAATACTGCCAGTGTGTTGGGATCCCTGTTGCACATGGTCATTTCTATTGAGCTCTACCATTCCAGCCAGGTGTCCCTGTGGAGAGGGTTTCACCAAGTGTGCAACTTTGAGTGCCACAAAGAGTTAAAAATTGCCTCAGGCTGGACCAGGGCCTGCAGGAGGCAGGAAGGTGGAAGGTGGCATCCGGGTGGCTTCCCGCTGAAGAGAACTGTGTGTGCGGTTAGGGAAGGGCTAAGTCCTGGGGACAATTTTAGCTTTGAGGGGACCTGGGGATGGGGAAGTACCTCTAAGTATTTTGTGAAGCAAGTACAGGAAGTGACTGCACTTTTTACCAAATAGCAGCTGTTTGGTTGCCCGTGGGAGATGAGTTAGCTGGCCGGCATGCTGGGTGCCCCCGTGGCTGGGATTGCAGTCACATTTCACTGCTGGTGGCAGCCCAGCAGACCGAGGATGTATCACATTTCCCTCTCCATTTACCTCCACTGAGGCATCTCTCCAACTTAGGCAAGAGTGTTGACAGGAGCAGAGATGGAAATTGGCATTACTATTAATATGTTGCTGATAGAGGAATTTAGTTTCCGTTAGTAGCGATCCCGCATCAATCTCCGGCCCAAAATCTATTTAAAAAGAAGAACATCTGAAATGAGGTCCAGGTCTAAACTGGGCTCGCTGTATCATGCCTCGCTAAACTCCTTCTGCATAAAACAGTCAGGTGGCTCCCTAATGGTTGCTTATCATTCAGAGCAAATTTCCAAGCATTGGCACGTGAGAATGGATCCGTTTAAAACAGAGCCTTTGGTTCTGCCCTAAAATACATATTGTGCAGCACTACTTGAATTCCGACCTGGGGCCACCTGCTGTGCTCCTTGCTCCCAGAAAACAAACCTCCCACAAAAAGATCAAAGATGTTTTGCCTCAGTAACAGTGGCAGGATCAGGTCCGTGAAGTTTTTTCCTGCAGGTCTGAAAAGCAGCTTGAACTGCTTAAATACCGTAGCCTCCTACACTGTTATTAGAGGCACCGTGTATTTGTCTCTGACAGCACTAAAATGGCCAGTTTACATGGATCTCACCTACTGAAGTCTTGTGCTCAGTGGAATACACTGCCCGAATTTATACAAATTTAATTATTCCTGATCAAATTAAATTGCATATTTTGCTTGCTAAGGGGTGAAATTTATTCCTGCTCATGAATCTCCCTACTGTGATAAAATGCTTACACCTAGTTCAATGTCAGCTAATGACAGGCCATTTATAAATAAATTCAAGTATGCAAAGGATATCTTATGCTGAGGGAAAATATGGAAAGTACATTTATAGAGATCATTGGCTTAAATATTTATGTTTATGCAGTTTTCATTTGAGGGCGATGTTAATTCCACTTGCCAACTTATGTTAAGTATATCAGTTTGGATATACAAACTATATAATAGAACTAAACTCCTATACAGTGGAGCTAAACTTCCATTAACTTGAAATCTGAGGAGTTAGAAGTTCAGATTTGGCCCTCTGCAGAGATTTTCTATCCAATTAAGTGTGTGTCAAAACAAAATCTGGAAAAGGGGGAGCTGCTTGAAACTGGAAATGAGTTTTTTTTTTCTCCATAAGGTCTTTGCAAACTTGAAGAAATAAAAACAGTGCATTCCACCAACATTGTGGTGGCATTTTGTAGCTTGCTATTAAGGTTTTGGTATAATTGTTCTACTGATTTTTTTTGTATAATTACTCAAGGTGCAGAATGAAACATGGCAATCCTGGAATGTGGTTGGGTAAATGCGGTGGCTATGTGCAAATTAAACTATGCTGGCTATCTGCAGACATTAGCCAAACATGCTTATGAGCAGAGGGGCAGGGTTCATGTAGTCGAGGATGATCTTGTTACTTAGGGAGCAATGGTTTGTTTCCCTACCTAATTCTGTTTAAGAACCCTGTTGTGATTTTGAACAAGCTGTTAATTCCCCATGCCTTGCTCTCCTGCACATTAGAAATTGCAGCCAATGTCTGCGCATTGCACAAATGAGCTGTTTTAGCTGCTTTTTGCATTTCAGTGAACGATAGCTTTGCAAAGACAACTTGCTAGCTTACTAAACATCTCACTGAGTAATAAAATGTAGACTGATTTCAAAATTTTGAAACCTGAGCTGTGCAAAATAAATTTTTGTGGTGTAGCACAAGACTTGAACAAATAATGTGCCTGAAAGCTACTTGCTGTTCATCGGGACTGTATACTGTAGTAAAGCAGTGTACCTGGGAAGGAACTTTGCAGGACTGGGCCCAGGTTTAGCTCAGAGAGCTCCTGCTTCTTGCACAGAGTGTGTTTCAACTGTCAGAACAAATGAAGTGAGTGGGAAGAAAATATTTTTATCTGAGACCATGTGATGAAGTGCTCAAATGAGTATATTCATCTTCAGACTGGATACTAAAATAATTATTTATCATGTTTTCAAAGTGGATCCTGAGAGGTTCTGAGCCACTCAGAAGTGCTCAGAAAATTATAATTGCAGAGGGAACTGATGGTGCTTGGCACCATGATGGATTGAATCCACAGTGAACAAAATATATGCAAGTAATGTTCTTTTTAAGTTACGCTGCACCAAAGGTATATGAAGAGCAAACAAAGCTGTTATCCAAATCAGGAACATGATGTCTTTGAAGAGGATCTCTTTGAGGGCAAAACCTCCAAAAGCATTAAGTGAACATCTTTTTAATGGATAAATGGAATGCTTTTATTTTGTGTATCTGAAGCATACCCTGTTAAAAACACTCATATCAAATACTAGCAGTGGAAGTAAGTAGTTGCTGATGAGTCTGCATTGAGAAGTCAGAATAATATCTCCTGTGGTAAAATTAAATACACTAGTTCTAGTTACATGTTGTGTTGTTAATAGTTTGATTGTTCATATCGGCTGGTGATGGTAAATGACAGCAAATGATATCTTGTTTGTTGAAAACAGTTGATGGTGCAATTTTAATGTCCGTACTTGGAGTTTTGACTCTGACGAAGTTTTACTTTTGTATTTTACTTTTTTACTAGAAAAGTAGTTTTACTTTTAACTAGAAACAATATTTTACTTTTAACTAGAAACAATAAGAGGAGTCGTGCTGAACATTTTTATGCTTGTACATAGAAGGCAATATCTTGGAAATTATTTGGTTCAATCACTCTTTTGGTACTAAAATTAAACATCCCATTTGACAGCAGAATATGAATGTTAAATATTTTGATCCTGCTGGTACTGCTTCTTGCTTTAGCTATCAGACAGCGGTAGAAATAAGCCATAATCCTCTGTGAAGACTTTGTTGTAAGGAGACTCCAGAAAGGTCTATATTTCAATGAACTCATAGGGGGATAAACTTTGCTGTTCTCTTAAGATGCATCATGCCATCCCCATTTCTTTTTCATGCAGCTTTGTCATTTGGAAAGATCAGAACACACTAAGGATGCAGAATGCACAGGACCTGTGCCTTATGGTCTTGAATAAATCCTGCCTTCATCAGTGGGCAGTAGGTGGCATAAGAAAAATTAGGAAACGGGCAACTCCATTTTTTTTTTTCTTTCTTCTTACCTATCCTCAGGAAACGGGCAACTCCATTTTTTTTTTCTTTCTTCTTACCTATCAGTATTCAGCAATCATTGGAATGTTTTAAACAGGAGTTCTCTTTCAGAATACTATACTTAGTAGCCTCTCAAGGGGATATATCCCTTTAGTTTGTCATGTACAATTTCCATTTTTGGCACCTAAAACTTCATGTGACAGCAGCTTAGCTGTGTGCTGTGTAGAAAAGATGTGTGGAGGCCTTTGTGTTGACTGGGTCTTCCCTTGTTCTTGGGTCTTTCCCCTTATTTGTGATTACTCATTATGGGGATTTATCATCTATTAGATAAAGTGAGGAGCATTTGCTACATTATGTCTTCTCCATCCTTAAACTGTCAAAAATGCGTAGTAGTTCTAGCATCTGTGGTCCTGTGTAGTTCAGCTTGCCTTTGCCAGGTGTGTAGGACATTTCAGGCTTCAGAGAGCAAAGATGAAGGAGCAGCTGTGCATAGGGATCTGCTGCTGTGGGCATGCTGGAGTCATAGGAGGGTTTGGTTGTGTGAGGAGTGTGCATGGACTGTTGCCACAGTTTCCCCATAGCTCAAAAGCTGACAGAGCTGTAGTGCCATAGGGAGGAGCGAGTCCCATCTTGTCAGGTTGTCTCTGCTTCCATCCAGCTGAAGGGGGCTCATTCCTATGGATTTTCTGGGCATTGGGATAAGGAAGTATCTATCTCCTACAAAGGACATCTTATCATTTCTGGGCATTGGGATAAGGAAGTATCTCCTACAAAGGACATCTTATCACAAAGTCCCTTCTCATGAGGGAAAAGAGGGGATATTTCTCCCCTGAGCAAGTTTTTGAGGAACTGAACTCTACTGTCACCTGAAAACGAGGATTTTGTACCGCTGTGGAATGGTTCAAACAGGAGAGTGAGCTTGCATATAATAGCAAAGGCTTCTGTTTGCATATAAATCTCTTGATTCTCACCCATGCTAGCAAAGAAAATACAGAAGATTTTCATGGTCTTTTAATGAGCTTTCGAGATGAAAATGTTAATTTAAAGAAAACAAGTTTGCCAGACTTATTACGCTTTCCGTAAATGTATTTCTAGGCATGTCCTACTACCTTTGAACATGATGTCCAGATTAAGGGCTTCCAGTTCATGTTTTTCATTAGAGAAGTGTGTTATGGAGGATTGTCATTGCCCAATAATATCCAGGTGTATCACTCATTGCTAATATAAGTAAATTTACTGACTTCGAATAAAATGAACAGGAACTAACAGGACAAAACTTAGTAGAAAGTCTGACAAAATACATGGAAAACTCAGAGAATAGGGAAATACTTTAAAAAAATTCAGGGATATCATCAGGACATAAGCATCCTATGAAATAGTGTCCTATCAGGAATATTTTAATAAGGGTTAAATTAATAGTACGGCATATTAATATATAGTACTTAAGGTATAAAAAAACCTTAAATATTCCTGCAACTAGATATGGCAACCAGTCCTTGAGAAACAGAACTTAAATGTGATTTAGGCAGATTATCCCATTAAGGCATCAGCCCAAAATCTTAGGTGTGATTGAACTTGAGGCTATTTAAAATTCCAGTGTGATTTTGTTGCTTGGACTCTGTCAACTTTTAATAAAATCCATACATTTAAATGCCTTTCACAGGTGGATTAGAATTTGGAGAACTTTGTGACCCCTAGAAATACCCTCCTAGCCCCCTGCCTGAGTTAATCTTTTTTTTACATTTTTTTTGTCTCCATGTAAAAAAGACTATCTGCCTCAAAAACAGGGTTACACAAACTTTCTGTACCAGAATTTGTTGATTTCCTGGCTTTATTCAGACCCCTTTTATTGCCATGCACATAACTTTGACCTGTCCCATACATTGTAGTGTGTGTGTATGCTTATATTTCTTTACATTCTTTCACCTGCTGCTGCTGCAGACATTTGTCTTTTGTACTTTGGGTCATAATATGTGAGGACAATTAAGCCTTAATTATATTTCTTTCCGATATTTTTAAGTTCTGCCCACTTCTTTGAATAATTAACAAATGGCAGTGAACAGAGCTACCTTACAGATTATTATTATATAATAGATATTTAAGATGATGAAGGGCAGGCTGATGGGTTGTCCTCTCTTTTACTGGGCACGAGCTGTATGAATTATTCTTTTCCCACTTTCTGCTAATTTAGAATAGCTGTAGAAGTATGTAATTGTAGAGGTAGTAAAGCAGCTGTGACTGATTAGGAAAAGACAAAACGTGCATGAAGATTCTGAAGATCAAAGAACAAATCCTGCCTCTTCCAATTGTTTTGAGGATTTTTTGAGGATATTAGTGGCTTGAGAATGAAATGCTTTACACAAGATTCTACTGTTATTCAGGACACTTCATCTTACAGGAAAGTTTCCAGATAACATCGTTGAGCTCTTCTTTCTTGACCAGTCTTGACCACAGAATTGGTTCCAGGTCCTAGCTTTGCCTCGGGCCACCTGCCTCCTCAGAGCTTGTGACCACAGTACCCTGCTGAAGCTGCCTCTGGAGATTCCTTCATCAAGGGACAGCCGGAACATGTGTGTGGTCTGGATCTTGACGGGAGCTCGCTGCTGATGAGAGAATTGTAAGGTGCTATTTTGGTGTGACATACTCTAGGGCTTTTGCTGATTCTTGCTGTATTCTGAAGTCCTGAGCTCTGACAGTTAGTGCAAAGTTTTGAAACATGTTGAAAATTAATTCTCTTACCTTTGAAACTCACGGCATTAACTCTTTGCTGTGGAACAGCACCTACTAGAACTATTGCGTGGTTTATAGCAAAGAGATCATTATGTAGGGGTTTGAGTTGAGGTTCCACGTTTTGAAAGGACTTGTTTTATTTTAGTCTTAGACTTCAAATCTTGATAACGTGTGTGGAGTTGTAGAAGTGTAACACAAGCAAAAAATAAGCTTTTGTAGTTTCCAGGATTATATCTTACCTGGGTGTGATCAATGAATTTCAACATGGTAGATGAACTGTGAGTCAAGGTTATAGGAATGGATTCACTGTGATTTTATGTTCCAGTGCCTTGTTTCAGTTTTGTCTTTACAGCTTACGAGGGATGACGTATGAGGAGTATCACTGATGTGAAATGGAGATGAATCCTGTGATTTGTGGGTCAGAAGATGCTGTGCCTCATTTTCAGTGAAGACATTAGCTTATTAAATTAGCTAAATAAGCTAATGTCTAAGACATTAGACATTTTTGAAGACATTAGCTTGTTTAGCCCTTCGACAGTATGCACCAGTTTTGAGAATTGCCACAAACCAATGAGGGAAATAAATACTATTTAAGGAATTCCAGAGAAGGATGCCTAAGTAGTTACGAGGCTCTGAGTTAAAAAAAAAAAAAAAAGCCTTTAAGCATGAGGATAATTAAACTGGACCTAAGAATATGTGATGAATATTGTGGCATTTCCACTGTATAATTACTTAGCTTTATGTCCTCTTAGATCCTAGAATAGAATTATTTTATCCCAGATGTACCAGTGAATGAAAATACATCAGCTTAAGACCTTATAACCAAAGCAGAAGTAGACTATTAGTTGTGCAGACTAGGTTGAAACCTTTCAATATAATATCAGGAAAAAACAGTCGTATGAGCACTCATTAGGTATGCAAAGGCCTTTGGCTTTCAGCTGAAGTTATTATGGTCTAGGTTGCTTGCCAAAAGTATTCCTGTGAATAGATTTAAGATGGAAGATGAGGAAAAGATAAATACTAATCTTTTGCAGTCATATAGGGCATAAGAATTTGGGGGTGGATCTTGATGAAGTTCAAATAGAAGTCAGTCAGACTGTGATGTTAATATATTAGGTGAGATGTTTTCCAGTGCTGTGTGGATCATATGTGAATAGTGTGGCACGCTCTTTCTCCCACTTATTCTCAGAGGGAGATGGAAAAAAAAACAGAATGACAAAGGGAATTATAAAATAAATAATAAGAAGATTCAAGTATCTGAAGTCATTTAGAAAGGTTAGTGGTATAGAATTCTATAGATTTAGAAAATCTTTAAGCTACTTAACAGCTGAAGAGCAGATATGCTCTTGAAATTTATGGATAGTTTTTATGGAAAGCATCTATTTCTAGGAATGTCTCTTTATCAGGAACATCCGAGAGAGTGAGATTTGGTAGATTGTAGCTCCTCACGATTTCTACTGCGGGAGCTATCTCACTAGAGATGAAATACACTTGCATGCACCACTTTGCTTTCATAAACAAAGGTGCTCCCACACTCTCCTGAGTCAACCAGCCATTGGCACACAGCTCTGACGGGATGGCCCTGTGTGTGACCTGCAGCTCAGTGTCTCGTGTCTCCTGCCCACCTGCCTGCGGTCATGGGCTGGGCTTAGGCACTCCATGGGAGCATCTGGAGCCCAATGTGTGCTCCCGGTTAAAGCCAACAGGCTACCAGTGGCGAAGCTACACAAGTGTGGTCATGAAGATGGTTGTCAAGTGATTGGCAGTGTAGGTGCCACAGTACCACTAGTATTCCCTCCAAATTGATTTACAGTGCAAATTTTAACATGTGTTGTATCCATTTCGACTGATCTTAAGCTTTGTAGACTTTTTTTTATTGTACTCTTGTGCTGTAGGCAATAACCAGCTTCAGGAAATAATGCTTTTAAACTATAGAGATAACCGACTGGAAGCAAGTGACTTTTAATCTTTATCATCAGGTTAAATCTTTCACAGACATTTTGGCACACCTGTAAGCATTAGGCTGTGTGAAGGGGGTAGTAGAGGTTCACTATTCATTTCTGGTTTTATTGCAGTAGGATATTCCAGAGCACAGTTGAGTAAGCCAAGAGTGCTGGGAGTGCTGGGTGTCATGCAGGGCTGGTCAACCACCATGATGGTTACCCTGCAGCTTGGAAAGAAACTTTGAAGTGGGAAGAGTCTCTTTTCCTCCTCTCTGACACAGGGCAAGTAGGAGTGGAGAGTCTGGCATTAATAAACCTTTCCCCACCTTAGTCTTCCGTGCTTGTCACGAACCTTGGAGTGAATTTATATTGCTTAATTAAAAAGGGCCAGAGATTGATCCAAAGCCAAATGGGATTGGCTGGCTTATATCCACCTTCCTTGCAGTTTACATCCTCCCCAGGAAAGTTGGCTAGCAGAGAGATGGCAGAAGTGGCCCAAAGTGGTTTGGTACTTGGCTTGCAAAGTGATTATGGACCTAGTGCTTCTTCTATTTAGCCAAAAAAGGACCAGGAAAGCCCTTTTCATCTCCCTGAGGAAAATTAGGGGGATTTCTACTTATAGGGAAAATAACTTGTACCCTCCAGCCTTGGAATGGCAATGCACCTAGGCTACCAACAGGATATGACCCCATCCCAACCAAGCAAAGAAAGTACTAGAGACACTGCAGAAGGGATAAGTGAATCCAATGAGGAAAGAGCACCTAGAAAAGCACTTTACACGCATGGTTAAACCCATGAAAAGCTGGTGGTGGAGAAAGAGGGGAATATCCAGCTTCGAGTCTGACTCTTGGCTGGTCAGCACTGTTGCCCAGTGAGTAACCAGTTGTTTCACAGCACTTAGGTCTCATTTGCTGGGACTTCTCTGGCAACCAGCCTAGGTTGCTGTACATGCTACTTGGTCTTCCTTTTAGCGAAAAGGCATATATTTCTCCTGCACTGCCACTAATTCCTCTCCTCCTTTATGCAGTTGTGGGGAGTGAGGGTAAAGAACAATTTTTATGTATTACTGATGCTTCATATATTTGCGTTATGTTAGGTATATTCAGGTTAAATCTGAGGATGGTCTGTGAATTAAAAAGATCTGGTTTAGTCTGACAGACTAAGAAACCTGTAGACTAGGTTTTATTTTACTTCCACTTTGAAAAGGTTTGGGGAAAAAAAAGCCATTTATAGCTCATTTGCAATCTCTTAATTCTTTTCTCAGAGGATGCAAGGGATAAGTTTACTCTTGCATTTAATGCTAAATTCTGGTTGAATTTAAGCCCTGCAGACTTCTTCTTTCATGAATTCACGGAAAACGCTGTAGCATAAGTGTTCCTTTACAAATTACACATCCAGAAAAAAAGAAGTATCGTTGCTTAATCTGGAACAAAGAATAATGTTGCAATTAAGAAGAAAAGAGGTTTTGTGTTTGCATTACCACAGTAAAAGCAATTGTGGAAAGCTCTGACGATGGGACATAATTCTGTGTTGCTTCAAAATAGGGCATAGTGTGAGACTGCATTTAGTGTGCAGCTTTGCCCCAAAGAGCTGGGATTTAAGTAACCATTCTAAACACTGCATAAGTCTGGAAATCAAACCAAAACTTCTTATCTGGTAAATTCTTCTTTTTTTGCAATTTGGGAATATAAGGCTCTTACTATAAACTAGGACTAATTGTTTTGAGATTCTTTCCAAGAGTTTAAATACCTGTTCTTCATTTCTCCTTGTAAGTTGGGGAAAAAGTTTATTTTTGCCTCGTTATTCACAGTGTCCTTCTTTTGGGTGAGCCAAAAGAACTGTCTTTAATACTCATAGTTTCTGGATAGTTGCTTGTTACTTGCTTTACACTGCAGTTCCCATGGGACCATTCTTGTGATGGAGGTGATCGTTGCCTACAGAGAAGAGAAAAACTCTTTCATATCAGGGGATCAGGGGAGATGGTTGTTTTTGGCAACTGCTTCATATTTCCCAAATCTTTGTTAAATTTAGATACAAAAGCTTGTGGAATCTTAAGAGTCTACTCAGATCCTTTCAAGATCACCACTTTTTGGTTTCCATAATGAGTGGCTCCTGTTCACCAGGGAGACAGTGATTTTCATGTATAGATTAAGAGGTTCTGTGTTTAATCAACTATTACTTCAATAATTCCCACAGCAATGGGCTCAGTCTGCTCCATCTTGTCTATTTAAACTTAGAATGACTAATTTGCCAAACAGCTGTGTCTTCCAAACTGTGCATCCAGGGGTATTTACGTATCATAAAACTAATCCAGAGCTGCATAAACTAAATGGAACAAGTGGCAAATGAACAGCTGGGATGGAACAACTCTTCCCCACTGATGTTGGCTTAGGGTTGCTGGGTTGTGCTTGTCATGGCCAATGAAGGACATGGAGGCAAATTTATAAAATGAAAGGTTTTCCTAAGCAAGCAGGAATTTCTAATCCTTTTGAAAAATCTTTCTAAGTAAAGGATATAGGAGGAGGAAAGCACAAATGCTGCAGTATACAAATTAGCAAGTTCATCTGGTGGTTTCCCTTCCCCTGATATGTGGCACTAATATTTTCACCCTGAGGGGACTGTGCAACAACATTATCCTAAGTCCTTGACATTTCTTTTCGATCTAGTACAGAATTATCAGGCCAGTGCAGAGTATCTGGCATATGTTGATACTAATAACACTTTTCAGAGTAACACTAAAAATACTAATTCCTTCAATCTTGCTTTAGATACAGTGGTGAGTTTATAAAAGTTTATACTTTTATAAAACAGCATTGGTGGAGTGGCTGTTGAAGCATGCACTAACTCATATTTGTCCAACATGCTTTGCCTGGTGGATTGCAGCACACGCTTCAATTTATTATGAAATAAAAGAACATTAACAAAATAAAATTGGAAACTCTCACTTGAAATTCAATGCCTTTTGAGTTAGGAGAGCAGTTAAACCAAAAACGCTTATGATACTAAGCACTGCTTTTTGGATCCGCTTTCTGCGCCTAGGCTTTTTGAATCGAGACTACAGGGATGACTGAGGCAGTAAAGCAAGGATTTCTGGAGAGTGTATTGGAGCCAATTATATGCAATTTGTTTAAATTAGTGGCGAGCGGTACTACATTAACAACTGTCTTGGTGCTAATAAGTAGTAGGAGCGTCTCGAATGTGGTACTTTGTGTACTCGAGTTGTACCTCTGCTTCAAGAGGAGCCAGATCTTTCGTTCACATCCAATATTTTAATGCAGAAGGATGGAGCTGAAGTTTTCTTGAAAGCTCATTTTATGTCTGTGTGTGTTTGCATTCTTGTCTTTTTTTGTCTGTTTTGTTCAGAACTGGGCAATGCTAGTTACAACACTATTTTCAAGAGCATAAATAAGCTATTGCTCCTACATTTCCTGTTGCAGCCCCTTTAAGGCAACATTTTGGTCATAGATGGACCAGATGTACCACTACTGCCCCAGGTGCATAGTTATCTTATTAGAGATTAGGCAGTATTTTAATTAAAATATATCACTCCTCTTCTATTTAAGAGCTATTTAACCTGTATTTTGCATTTCCCCTTCTTTGCCCACAGAAGATGAGGACGTAAGAGGATCTATTATTTCAAGGTGATGGTTTTTATTGCTGTCCATCTGCTTTTCCCCTTTTCCCACTCCTTCTTCCCTCTGCTTTCTCTTCTCTTCCTCCTCTCAGATAAATTTGTTAGAGGCAGAGTGGAAACTCCTGCTGCAGAGCAACCAGCTGGTAAATTATTCCACCTGGGAATGGGATTTGGAGCATGGCTTTGGCGCGATGCTCTCCACTTATGTGGGTGGGATACAAAACCTCCTGTCAGTTCACATCTTTCACGTCGTCAGTGGCCCTTGAGAGCCCTGTGTGCTTTAAATCCTCATGGTTTTAGGGAGACTGAGAGCTAGGATGCCTCTGTTGTGCTCAGTAACAGCTCATGGTGGGGTCTTTTTTCTGTGCCTTTCAGGGGTGAGAGGGGGTGCCCAAGGCAGCTCTAGGTGCTATAAGGACAGAAACCTGTGTTGGAGGAGTGAAGAGGTGCTGAACTTCCAGTTTATTTTTCTGTGGGCCAGATACCACCTGCCTGAGAGCAAACGCTGCTCAGGACAAATTAGGGTGGATTCTAATAGCAGATGGGAAGGGGAAAGTCTCTGGAGAGAGCACGGGCTCCGCTTGCTGCAGCATCCAGCCTGTGTGCAGAGGGGATTTGTGTGAGCCGAGTGTGGAGAGAAAGGAGTCGGGACAGTAAAGCCACTGGTGCCCAGCTGTCCTGCAAATGATCTTGGAGCAGGGGGCCTGACATACTGTGCGTTTTAGCTGTTATTTTTGAAGGGTTTTCTGCCGTGCAGAAGGCAAAACAAGAAAGGTAGTTTGAACTTAATTATGGAGACCCTGGCTGCACTTCGCTGACAAATGCAAGACAGTGAAGCTCAGTTTCCTACCCCAGCATGTATCCCACACTCAGTATTCGCTGTACTCTTCTCCCTTCCTGTTCTTCTCAGGTTCACAGACACCGTGTGTTTATTAATGCTCATGAAATGACCTTTATTTAGATGCTTGTTCATTATGCAGCACCAACTTTTGACTGCATCCACTTGATTTCTGCTCCATTTCTGGGGATGAAATATAATATAGTATTTAAGAATATGATGTCCAAATGGAAGTCACCTGGTCATATTTATGATGGTTGTGCAAGGACCCGTAAAAACATTTAAAGGTCAGTTCTGGGTGTTACTGTACTGATATGCCTATAGTTTGACATGTCCAAAGAAGCATGAAGGATTTTTCAGTGGATATTAGTTCTACTGGACTTTGGTTCTTTGCAGATAAATTTTACTCTTAAAAGTCTTGTGATAATTTGAGAGAGAAATATGTTCATGTACATGTTGTACAAATGCCCATTTGCCTGCTGTTAACAGTGCACAAAGTGTTTTTAGAGTTAAATATTAATGATGGAATCAGACTTACAATTTAGCTGTCCTGTCTTGGAATGTGAGTTGTGTTTAAAAAAAAAAAAAAAAAGTTTGCTTTGGAGCAGTCAAGGCCTGATCCAAAGTTATTCTCAGACAATAGAAATACTCCCTTTGCCTTCTGTGTTTTGGATGATGTTTCAAGAGGAATATTCCCTGTATTGATTTTAATACATGAGATTTATTTAATTAGCAAAAACAAAAAATAGGTGTGATTGGCCTGTTGGACTTCAAGGGATAATATTAGCATTCATTTTCTTACCCAGCTTTTCCCAGCCATATAGTTTTACCAATATGTTTCTGTATCTTAATAGCTTTAATGAAGAGCTTGATCAATCCAAAGTTGGATTGATTCGGTAACAGTAGGCTCAAGCTCCTGACAGTGTCTCACTATTTTTATGTCAGTGTATCACTCTTTAGAGGTGAATTTGCTAACCTCCGATAATGTTACAAGTATACAATTAGAACAGCAAAAAGCTGTACAGGTTTGCCGTATTTAAGATGAATAATTCTTGCAAAAGATCCTATTGTATTTATCCTTTAGAAAGCAAGCACTTATTCTTCCTGAGTGTCTCTCTTCCCACCTGTTTTTTTTTTTTCCTTTCCCTCTTGTCTTGTAACAGGAACGAATGTATTGCAGATTGCTTTTTCTCCCTTTCTCCAGGTTTGGACTCTTCTTAGCCTTTGCTATACCTCGAGAGACCTAGATAAGGAGGATTTTACCATATTAACTACTCACAATATGGCACGCTCACACTGAACTGCGCAGTGCACATTCTGTGCCACCTAATCAAATCTCATGCTGTAGCGTTAAAAACCTGTATATGAAAAGGTGGCATTTTGTACCTGGTGCAATTCAGAAACTCCTGCCTGAACTGGTATTTTCCTTCATGTACCGTATGACAAATACAAATGAAAGGTATTGGCTACATACAAGTCTGAGGAGATGCTGACATTGGTGGGCCCAAGTTGCCATTGGTGTAAACAAGCAAAACTGCATTGACATGACGAGAGGAATTGTGTCTTGTAAGCTGGCATTGAATGTAGCGTAGTCTTTGTAAATGATCCAGTTAGGGATGGCTCCAGTGTCCAAATATAATAAAGGAATGGATAAATGAATAAACACATAAATAAAAACCAAAGCACAAGACCTTATAAATAACTGGCAGCACGTATTTGCATATCAGTTAGGGAGTAAAATGTTTAAGAAGTAAAACTGAACATTTGGGGTTTTTGTATTGCTCAAAGAAGAAAAATGTTCACATTTACTAAGATGCATAAAAAAAATGAATTCCATTTAATTTATTTCTATTTAGCCAATTTTATTTATACAGGTAAGAATAATATTATTAGTACCTGATTGATGTATTTTAAAAGTTAGCAATAATCACTGTTTACTGTAGCTAACCTTAGTCCTAAATAAATTACTTTGTTTTTCTAGATGTTTAAAAAAGTTTCAGAGATACAAGGAGGATAATGCTTCATGTGTCTTATCAGTGGCTTGTTCTCTCTTTTTAAACAAATAGGTCACAGTAGCTATAGGAGCAGTGGCACTGAAGGCTCGGCCGTATATAATCTTCATTTTTAGAACCAAGATTGGAAACCTGTCTCCCTTGAAATACTTTGTCAGGGACAAAAAAAAAAAAAAAAAGTGATAATATCATCATGCAGTTAAAATAGAATTTTGGATGGTTGCTGTTCTTCATCCCAAGAACCTGCAGTACTTGCTGCTTTCTCTCCAAATTTGGCATCTCACTAGGCAGTGGCAAAGGATAGGGCTTTATTATCCAGTGCGTCTGATTTATGTGCGTAGTACTGCCATCGTCACGAAAAATAGAACTAAAAATATGTGCTGACTGTGCCAGATGCATTTCATGAAAATCCCCATACAATAGTGTGCACTCATTTAAACAGTGCTGTTCGCATAGCCTAGTAAGTGCTAGATTATACTTAGTTCTGCACTTGGCATAGCAAAGACAAGGGAGCACCCTGTTTTTTCTCTCTTGTTTTGCAGCAGAGTGGTTGGCACAAACTTCTTCCTTGTATTCTGGATGTGGAAGGATGTCCAGGAGGTTGATTCCCAACAAGGTGGGAAAAACGCATCCTTTATCTCCGTTTGCAGTAGCTGGAAGGCTAAAGCCAGACTGCAGCACTTCGTATAATACCCGAGTCCTTCCAGTTACAACAAACCTGATTTAGATGACACATGGAGCGCTGTATTTTTTGATGATTAAAAAGACAGTTCATTCCCCAATCACTAACATGTGGGACACGATCCCAGAGCCAGCACTCTGCTTTAGCATAGATAACAGGTAAAACTGGGCTGCAGCAGTTCATAGTATTTTCTCAAGGTGTTGTTATGTGGCTCGGCTTGTGCTTCTCACTCGCTTGTCCCCGTACCGTAGCAGGTAGGTCCACTCAAAGTGTAATGAAAGGTTTCTGTTTTCCTCTGATTTCTTGGCAGTGGAAGCCACTGTCACACATTGAACTTTACCACTTGTGGAAATTAAACTAAGAAAAACAAGTTACAGGATTTTTTTTTCAAATCTTTGACAAATACTGACTTTTAATGGTCATTGCTTGCGGGTGTAAGCAGACAGGTGAATGACAGGGGCTTTTAGTATCCTTCAAATTAGGCCGTGCCTCCTGACTGGCATACAGTTGCTAAATACAACAGTTGCAAGCGTGAAGGGGGGTACTGCCTCCTCTATCGCCCTGTGAGCGCTTATTCAGAGCTGTGTGCCGTTCATATCTAGACCACTGTAAGCCTGCCCATGCAACACAGGCAGCAAGGTGGGAGTGTATTTTCTGCTCTTGACGCTTGAGTGAGGGTGACTTTGGCAGCGGACAAGTGAGGGAACAAAAAATGACCTCCTGTTTGTTGCAGAATTGAGATCACTCAGTTTCCTAGTGTTTCTAGCGTTTGCTTTTAAGAGCATCCCTTTGAATGTGGCTGTGGCCTGAGGGTTGTGCACGGGTATCGTATCTGTACGGTGTGAAGCACTGCCCTGCAGATAGGCAGTTTCTCGGGCAGCTCTCTGCTTTCCTGATTCGGGCTAGAAATGCTGTTTAACATGGACACCGAGGGGCTCAGATGACAGTGAGAGAACAAAGAAGAAAAGTCATGCCCCAGTTCCTCTGACCACAACCTCTGCTTGCTGAGCACATGAAAGAAAATTGCCCGGGAGTCACAGGCATGGCTCTGTATGATGTGGGGACAAGTCTGACAGCTCTCCCGTGTTTAGGCCACTGGAGCTGCAGCAAGATAGCAACAGCCTCAGGAGAAAGTTGAGCCAAAACTCTGGCTGTAGAGGAGAGTCTCAGCTGATGAAACTGAAAGGGTTTTTTGCATCAGTCATACTATGGAAATTTGCTCCGGTCACAACGGCGCTTACCTCCCAGAACTACAGTTTAATCTAATACCTGAAGCAAGTGCATTACTTTTGGTTTTTACCCTTTGTAAAAATAGTCAAAAGTGCTCTGGAATATTTACAACTATAGTGGTATTAAGGAGAAGAGGTAAAAATTGTTGGCTAATTTCATTCATAATTCCAATGATTCTGATTTTTTTTTTTCCAAGGGAAGTGTTACAGAAATCCAAAGCATAATTAGTGTTAAGCAACCTATCAAATGTGCAGTATTTGTACTTTCATTGTTTCCTTTAAAATCAGGTTCATTTAGTAGTGTTTTGAAGACTTTGAAAGAATGGAGCATGACCAGAAGCTCTGTATTTCCCTGTATGTATATGGCAGATAGAAATTTTAATTTGTAATATGCAGGGTTTTTTTTCAGATGTAAAGAGAAGAGACAGCCAATAAAAATGAATTGCTTTAAATTAGATGTATTCATCTATGGTCATAAATTATTTTGCAGATATTAATTAAGACTTCCAACATTACTGTAGACTAAGGAAATCATACTAACCTCTAGAGACAGGGAAAAGAGGAACAGAAAAGTATAGTGGCTTAATACTTTTGCATACTCTTTCTAACACCACAATCTCGTATTTTTTTTCAGTGAATAACCGTAAAGCTGTTGTTTTGCTCGCTAACTTTACTACTCCAGACTCCAGATACGTGAAATAAAGAAAATAACTATCAGGGATGTGAGGCAGTGAAACTTGGTGCAGGTAATCACAGTGCTTGTATTCAACTTGTTTTCATTGCTCATTGACAGTACTTGTCAATGTAATAATAAAGAAACCGAACAACTAAATTAAATATGGTAAATGAGCTACAAAATCAACCATTTAAATGCTAGGTCTAATTGACTTTAGCAGGTTATATTGCTCCAAATGTAGCAGTAGAATTAAATCCCTTGGTTTGTTAGCTGTGGTACCAGGATAGAATAAGAATCTCTGATAAAGAGCAACTTTCTGCTGGTGTAGCAGTTAAGTTTTTATGTAACCGATATTGTCACAAGTATTAATTATGACTAGATTTGGACTTTGACTAGTTGTTCGTCTCGCGTTTTGTTTGCACTGACCATTGCCTGAGAAAGGATCATTGCAGGAGCACTGTTCCCCTGCCCAAGTGCCGCATATCCCAGGCAGTTTTAGAAAGGTGGCAGGAGCAATCGGGGAGAAAATTGTCCCTGTGCACTGATTACAATTCTGGGTGCATGCACAGTGCAAACAGAGTTTTAGAGATGTTAGCTGCTAAGTTCTAGCAAATCACACACTAAATACACAGTTTGATGCTTTAGACCTTTTCAGAAGAATGACTGAGTGGTTTCTTAAATATAAGCAAGACATGCTTCCAGACAGCTCCAGCTGAAACTAATCAGTCTCAGGAGGGCTTATTAGTTGAGGTGTGATTAGAAAGCAAGCCATCTGTATGTACTCGTGTTGTTCCATGCCCAAGTGAATAATGTTTCCTATACTGTGGTGTGCTCAAGGCTGCAGTACAGAGACATCCAAGTGGCTCCAAGCGAAGGTGCCTTGACCTGTCTGAGACTGGTGCTAATCTGGTGCTAATAAACCCTGATGGATGCAAACTGGTGCTTAGCCTTGAAGAGGACTTGTTTTCTCCATGTACCGGAAGCAATTTTCTGGGTTCCTAAATTCAGTTCCTAAATAGGAGTTCGGTCTCCAAACACTTTTTGGGATGTAGGGCTGTTATCTGTACTTAAGTACTTTCTGTGGAGAAATCAGGAGGAATGATTGCAATTACTATTTGAGTTGATGGTTACTGTATATGAACTGATAAAAACATGCTGGATTCATATTATTTATTTTCTTTTCTATCGTGTGTTTCCTGCTTTCCTTGCTTAGGTGGCAGCATGAATAGGCACTGACTAAAGTATTTCTTTTGTGGTACAACTTTGTGCTCTATTTTTATGAACTAGGGTAACCAAATTATTTTAAGCTCTAAGAGGAAAATGAAAAATAAAATTGGTGTTTCACCACAAAGGTGGATGTATTTGATTTATGACGCTTACTTTGAGTGGTTTATTACTTTTGGGCCTAATGGGTAGTCAGTATGGAAGAGGTATTTTTGTCAAATATACGTAAGCATGTCCAAGTGCTGAAGCTGAACTGGTATAGCCACTGCAACGTTTCTCATTGTGAACTTTCCGAACAGGAGCCTGAGTTTTGCATTGCTGTTCTTTTTAGAAAGTGCTATACAGCTACCGAGGACACTATATGGAAGCCTTGAAATGAGGTAGAAGAAATTGTTAAATACAGCTGTGAGAAAGGAACTTTAGTGATCTGATATTCACACTGAGCAAAACAAACCATTCTAAATGATGCCTGAATTATTTCAAAGAAAATTTAAAACCTCTGGGAATGTAGAAAGAAATTTGATAAGGCTTATTCTATGGTTTATATTTATATTTTTCTATGGTGCGTATTTATAGAAAAGAAGATGTATACCTTATGAACCACCAGAGATGAAGTAGGAAAGCTTTTAGCTTTAGTTCATGGACACAGACATACATTTTTTGTGCGTGTTTATTGCAGACTTTCTGTTTTTATTTGTGTGACACATCATGTCAACAATCATGCCAATTCGAACATTTAATTGTTTGCTTGGGATATTGGATTATCTGCACACAGCCATAACCTTCCTGCTCATTAAGGAGGCAGCATCTCAGATCCAAGCATGTCTGTAGGGCCAGCAAACATGACCCCAGGCCTCCTCCCCTAAACCTGCCCACAGCTCTGTGGTTTCCAGCCTCAGGAGACGTGTCCTAGTCGGCCTAGTGGACTGACAGAAAGCGTGTCGGTTGCCAGCGTGCGACAAGTGATGAAATGAAGCCTGAGCGGCAACGGCATTTCTGGCCTTCTGTCATCAGCTCCCCGCTCAAGCTGGAGCAGGGCAGCCATCAGCGCCTGCAGAGGTAACATTCTGGCTCCTGTCCCGTGCTTTGAGCTCTTAGGCCGTGCACGAGTCACGCAAAGCTGGGACAGGTGGCCAGAAGCTCCAGCTAACCAGGCTGGGGCCTTCTCTCCTGCTGCTTCCTGGGGAGATGTATGGAAGGAGAGGGATGGACTGGATGGAAGTGGCCTGCTTCGTTCTCTGGATGCTTACATAGAGATGAAGCTAAAAAAAAAATCTTTTTGATTCCCACTGCTTCTATTTTTATTTTCTTCTGGTTCTTAGCTCCCAAACAGCCCCAAATAAAATGCCCTCGTATCGAATGAAAATTTAATTATACTCATTTGGAAGGAGGGAAGGAACAAGAAAGCAGGCTTTATACTTCGACAGGATTCAATCTGGACTTTTTTAAAAAAATTAAACTGAATAATTTTGCAATATTTGGTAAGACTGTGTATTCTAGAGACTCAGCTAATCAGATATGCATGCAAATTCAGCGAGGGTTGCCAGTTTTCGAGAATTTTTTTTTTTGCTTTGCTACAATTATGCGGTGTAAAAATTGGCCTCTTGTGGGAAGCTGCTGACAGCTCAGCAGTTGTGCTGCGGCGCTGGCTGCGGCGAGGGCGGCGGGGCTGCCGCGCGGGGGACGGATCCGCGCGGTGCTCGGGCTGCTTCCAGCTGCGGCAGCTGCTGCACGGTGCCCGCGGGGCAAAGAGGGTGCCCTGCTGCATGGGCACAGCACAAAAGCAGCTGGGATGGAAAGGGTTGGGGATCGAGGTAATCTAAAAGCAGATGTGTTACCAAGGGGTGGGGAATGGGACAGGAGCAGTGCCTGGCACCCGTGTTCAGGAAGGCATGAGGTCAGGGACTGCAGAGAGCAGCACCTGGGGCAGGAGCCTGGGGAAGCATCCTGCCGGTTAGCAGAAGCGGAGTTGGTCCATAAGGAGACCCATTCCTTCCAGTGAATGGCACAATCCAGGACAAAACACTCTTCTTGGCACCGTGATTTTGTTTTGTCTTGTGGATTTTATGAACCTGGTGAAACTATGTATTTTTGCAAAATTTGACAAAATTCAGAGTGAGGACAAACCAGAAGGCAATAAAGCCCTTTTGAGTATTTCTCTAATATTATGCTGTTTAAGTCCTTGAAGAGGTTACCTTCTTATTAACTTAATGCTTTACTTATTTGGCTTTTTGGCAGAACACCTGATTACTCCTGTCAGATATTAGCCAATTGATATTAAAATCTTATAACAAGTTTATTGAATTTAGAAGATAAATGAGTTATATGGTTGGTTCATTTTCCTTTAGATTTTTGCATATGCTTTTCTCTATTTGAAAGCAGTAGTAGATCTTAATTAGCTGACATTATTTACTGTAGAGATCTTGGTGAATGAATACCCAAGTTAGTTCTGGAAAATAAGGCTGTAGGGAGATTTGGCCAATACATGTGCTTTGGCTGGTGTCAAATGTTAACTAGAAACAGACCTTTGCTGACTTATTTTCATATTACAGGCTCCCGTTTTGGTCTGTGGTCCGAGTTTTAGTGTCAAACCATAGTAGATGGTCAGTAAGAGCCAGCTGCAATGAAGGAAGTTGTCATATTTTCATAGTGGGAGTGAGTGCTAGCTGCTAAACAACTTGGAGAAATGTTAGGCTGACTATTTTTACTGCTGTGCATGGTGTGAGGTCTCCTGTATTCGGGCAGTGCATAAAAAACCCCACCAAATCTGATCTCTCTGCTTACTGTGCTCCCACGTTGCATGGTTGTGAACTGTAAGAGGTACAGGGTGAAGGCCAGTCACTTTATTGATATTGAATTACATACTTTTTTTGTACTGTGACTTTCAAAAACCAGCCCTATGGGAAACCAAGATGTTTCACTATCACTGTATTTCTTGGTAAAATATATATTGAATTCTAGGCCAGCAGGGACTAA
>NW_010584407.1:586031-647631 GCF_000705375.1 Tinamus guttatus | reverse complement strand
TTAGCAGTGACTTTCTAGTGACCTACAAAAATGGCAAGTCACCCAAATGATCATCCTTTCTGTCTTTTTTCCTGCAACACAGGATTTTCTTTGTGGCCTCAATGACTTGCTAGAGCCCAGGTCTGTAAAAGGAAAGATGTGCTGAGAAAGGATCAGACTGAGAATTTGGCTTCATGGCCAGAAAAGGAACTGCTAGTCCCTAGCATGGCAGTGAGTCCCATGTCTCGAGTAAGGGGCATATCCACTCCTTTTCATTTTGCTGTTGACTCTTCACAAGAAGATTAGCTTCAGTTCTGCCATTTTTCAAAGGGAAATCATACAAAGGAACCTGTACACCTCAGCTAAATTTTAATGCCCTCTTTAATAAGTACTGAATGTCCTCAGCACTCCTGGGAAAGTAAAGAGCAGTATATATATAATATATTTTTAGACTTTGAAACTTTATATCCCATGTGCTCCGTAACATGTTACAGTCTAAATGGCAGAGCAGCCACTGAACTCATTTAATTTCTCAAATCCCTTCTAAGATTCAATAATATTCTTCAATGGTCTGAATTTTTACTGCCAGTCATTAGTACGGGCTTGCTGAGGCTCCCCATCACCTCAGTCAGTCTGCTGCTGTCCACAGTGCAAATACCTTACGATTAGTATTATATAAGATTCATGTCTGGTGGCAGCTGCATAAATCTGCATCAGGGCCTAAGTTCATCCTTATAGAGGTTGCTGCTGTTTGTGTCATGAAAGGCAGTTGCTCTCATGGTATGGTTTTAATTCATAGGAGAAGATCATAGGAAATGTGTAGGTACCAGTGGCACATTTTACCTGCAGACAGCTCCAAACATGCAGGAAAGCCTGGATGACTTGTGAGTGCCACCATCTCTTTGTCTTGCTAACTGCCACCTTGAGTCTCCTTCATGCCCCTACCTGAATGCAGGCTTGCACTGAAGGAGCCAAGAACATGGGGAAAAGTATGGGGAAAAGTAATCCATTTGATATATAGACAACACAGAAGTTCCCACCAATTGCTCTTAAAGAAAGTGGATGTCATAGTTTGGGGGAGAGTTCTCTTTCTACTGAATGCACACTTAACAGCCAGGAGCCCAAAGGTAGGTATTGGAGATCAGATGCCAACAAGGTCTGCAAGATCCTGTGCTGGGGCAGTTCAGGGCATCCTGTGCACATGCAACAAACACAACAGACTCTCTACACCATGGAAAAGAGGTGGGCAGCAATGCAACAAAGCCTGTGGATAACGCAAAATAAATCAGGATTGTCAAATCTAAAGCTGACTGCGTAGATTTGCTCCAGAATACGAAGTTACAGCACAATAAACTTGCAAATGAAATTGAATTCAAATAAAAAGGTAGTAAAGCACAAGGAGGAAATGACCTTAGCCATGCATATCCATCCAGAACTTCTGATTTATCCTTTATGGACCAGGGAACAGCTTTTTCCCTGAAAGTAACATTCAGTGCTCAGAGAAGCTCAGAAAGGCAACTAGAGGCATGTGGTCAATAGTGGTCTATAACAGTGTTTATACGTAGAGTTTATATACATATATATATATAGTCAGTCTAGATAGTGCAGCTGGAAAGAGCAGACCAGTGTCCAGGCCTGCAAGTCTTTCTCCACATTTCAGGAAGACAGAGAAAAATGAGAAATACCATTATGTCACTGTATAAAAGCAAATAAGCCTTTATTCTTATAAAAGCATAAAAGATAACACTATGTATCTTCAGTATTGCATGCAGTGATGGCCATCCCACCTTAAAACGTATAATTAAGTAAAGGAATACAGACATAAGAGATACGGAACAGCTTCTTCATAATGGAAAAAAGATAACACGTGGGAGTTATCAGCTAGAAGCAAACACGAGAATTGGAGTTCTAGTGAAAATGAATAGAGAATGATAAATGATTTTTCTCACAATACAAGAACTTTAGCCATAAAATAAAGTTACTGGACAGTAGGTTTAAGCAAATAAATTGAAGTTGTTGCTGTTGTTGTTTTCCTTGTAGTATATAATTGAATTGCAGAACTCACTGTTTTGTACTGTTACGAAGGAGAGGAAAACCAGGACATATAAAATTATAGGGATAAGAGAAGATCAGAAATTTGGGCTAGAAGATGGAACAAATCCTTGTGCACACAGAACATTTAGCAGGCCTGTGAAAGCAAATTACCCTGTGAAACCTCTTGGTGCAGATATAGACAAGCTATTCTTTGAATTAGCAATGTGATTGCGAAGAGTTATTCTGCACTGCTCTGATTTGATGCGAAATTTAGCAAATCTGGGGATTAAGCTATGCTCTGTCTTAAAACCCCCAGTTTGCTATAGCTGCAAGATCCAGGCTTTGTGGAGAGCCAGCAGATCCCTGTTCATTTTAGACACAAAACCCAATAGTCTGTAGAATAATCTTGAACAAATGGAGACCCCAAAGCCCTTTCCCTTGCTTCCCTCACTGCTGCAATCATGTTCCTACCTCCTTTGAGCTGCACGGTTTAGCAGCCAGAGTTAACTGCTGTCTCATGGCCCCCACTTTCCATCTGTTCCTGTTCAGGTTTCCAATGCAGAATTATGTCATGGGCAGATGTGGCCTTTGCTGCTTTCTCTGCCAAGTGCTTTGCAGGTTGGAGTTTGTGACACCCACTTCCCAAGGGGGATGGCACAGTGACCCCTCCAATACACTCCATCTTGGTTCCTGCTTAAGGACTTCTGCCCACAGGAATACGTCAGTCTGAGGAACGAGGGCATTGCGTTTTCATCTGACGGAGCAATGCCAGGAAATGACCTAGAAGAGATACTGCAACCTTTTCTGAGGCATTTTGCCAGCATAGCTTATGTCATTCCTCTAACTGTTTTAAAACTACACTAGGAAAATAACTCCCTCACCAGCACGACCTGTGCAGTTTGCCACCCCTGCAGCGTGGACAGCGAGCTGAAGCCTCTGCTGGCCCCAGCTGGTGGCAGTGAAGGTGCTTGGTGTGGACGTGATGGCAGGTGGGCCATGCAGGGCAGCGATAGCCAGGCTGAGCTGATGCCTCCCCAGGAGCTCGTCTCCTCCCCGTCGCCTGCGCTGCAGGTTTTGTGTTAAATCCAGCACTGGATAGCCTCAAGCCTGTTTATGGAGCTTGGATCCATGCAATGCTGAAGGGAAATATTAAGCACTGCCTCACCCCACAGCTCCTGGCCTTGCTGCAAGTCATGGGTTGCTTGGACCACTGACACCCCCTATTTTTCAGTCCCTGTGTAGGAATCTGTTGGTGCTTTTGTCCCTGTATAAACATATGCAACTGATCCGTATTTAAACACTCTGTTGTTCTTTCAGCATTGCTTGTAGCAATGGGAGTAAGAGAGGTGGATAAATACTGCATTTTATCTATGTTTCCCATTGTTAAAATTTAATTTTGAAGCGCTTGAAGAGTAGAAGATAAGAGAGCTTAGCTGGACTTCCTGTCCCTTTCCAGCATTTCATTTTTCTGTCATTCTGCCTTTACGTTTGTCTTGCAATCCACCTGCTCCGAGTATTGCTGCCATCCATGCCTCTAACGCCTCCTCCACCTGCCTTCGCCTCCCTGCCTTGTGTCAGGGTTGGTCACTGCCAGCTGGAGCCCTTCTACCCAAGGATGACCCTCGGCTGCCAGAGCAAGGCCAACGGCACAGCCAAGTGTCCAAACTGCTGAAATATCTCTGCAAAATGAGATTCTCAACCCAGTATAGACAGGTTGAGAACCTAAGGACCTAGTGGCTTATGGTGGCATTTCTCCAGTGCTCAATTTCTGTAGGCAGGAGTCTGGAGCACAGAGTTTGCCAGGCAGGACACAACAAACTGCATTTCTGGAGGATATGTCTAGAATACCCTCCATGGCATTTACTGGCATCTCACATTAAAAATGAATTGACATAATCGTTATTGAAGAATTGCTATGCTAAGTACAGGAGAAGGAGAAGAGATAAGAAATATGTTGCCATTTGAAAATCACAAGTATCTGGGACTGTCACATCAAAAATCTGGCTTTAAATTTTCTAAAAAAAAAAAGACAGTAAAGTTTTTACTACAGAGTGACAATTTGGTACTGCAATTCTTCTCTGCATGTGTGTTTTATTTAACTGTCTGCAAGAGAAAAGTGTGAAACACATCCCTGATAAGCTGTTGGTTAAAATGATTTCTTGTACAACTTTTCCTTCCTTTTCCAGTACCTATTGTAGTCTGGATAGATTTCTGACTATGTTGTTTTCAACTTCTGAAAGGTGAGACACTGGAGCAAAATCAGAAGAAATTAAAGACATTATCTGATAGGATGAACTAGTAATTTCTTCGTATTTTTCAGAGAATATCAAAAGAGCAGATGTGGTATAAATAGCTTTATGAAACAGTGATGGAGACTATTATTGTGAGTAGGACTGAGATATCATCTGGTTGCAGAAACTGCATTTGTGTAAGCTCTGAGAAACCCATGAAAGAGAACCTTAGGTCTCTTCTTTTGCTTCTTTTAACTACCGTTTTCAAAATTCACTTAAACTGCCTTACCTGGGCCACTGCCAGCACCAACCTTTCTGCGCATGGCTGTCACTTCAGCTGCTGTGTGATCTTCTGGACGAATTTCAAAACACCTGTTTTTCTTTTCCCGCTCTAACAGGACTTGTGCAGCAGCAACTCCTGGGAGTTTCATGGAGTTATTCCCAATTTAAACAGCTTGGGAGGCGAAAAATGCATGTAAAGACAGAAAAATAATTATTCCAGGCTGTAAGCTGAAAAGGAAAAAATAAAAGCCAAGCAGTCAAAATAGAGTAGGAAAATTAAAGAAGAGGATGTCTGTAGTGCTGTGACATCAGCACCATCTGCGAAAGGGAGGGAAATCTGACAAATAATTAGAGACAATTGCAATTAAACCTCCATTTAGGAAGCAGGCAGCTGAGGCAACAAATTATTGTCTACATGACTAGTAGGCAATAGATCTTATCAAGAAACCCGCCAAAAGATCAGTCTTTGTACTTTCATATCCAAGAGCCCCACAAGCCACTACTGAAGCAGAGGGGTTGAGGCCTCACTAAGGTCATTGGGGAGGGAAGGGAAAAGAGGAAGGATTACTTAGTCAAACATAGCCCTTAAAAAGGCAGAAAATATCAAGGGTGAAATCTAATCAGGATCCAGTCTGATTTAGGGAAATTTTCAGCACCCCTGAGGTGGCAGGCCCCATGCTCACAGTACAACTCTCGACTCAACTCCCTGTCCTCCTCCTCAGCCTCAAGATTTTTCCAAGCTGAGGTCAGTCAGATGGATGCCAGAGAGTTAGTGGGAGCAGTAAAGGCACCAGGGAGGAGGGAGAGAGTGCTACCAACCTGTACCCGCTGAGAGGAAGAAGCATGGGGGCTTCAGAAAAATGAATTATGCTGAGAAGTAAGAAAGACACTCACAGTGGGGAGACCTAATGCAGTAATGCAGGACACCCTTCTCATAGCCTGTGCTTACCACAAAATGTTACTGGTTCACTGGGAAGAAGATAAGGGTATAACCACAAAATTGAATTTGCTTGGATGCACTCCATTTGATTTACTCTTTAATTAATGAAATTTGCTTCCAATTTAGGATAATGCAGCATTTCTAGCACATTATCTTGAAATAGTACAGAATTACAGAATAGTTGAGGTTGGAAGGACCTCTAGAGGTTGCCTAGTCCAAACTCCTGCTTAAGCAAGGTCACGTACAGCAGGTTGCCCAGGACCATGCCCAGTTCAGTTTTGAATATCTCCAAGGACAGAGACTTATCTTGAGGGACAGAGTTTAGAGCAATCCATCTAAAACTGAGTTTCACCTCTTTGCCTTTTTGAATAGCCAGGTAAGAATTTGTGACTGAGGAACAAATGCTTCCTTCTATTACATTGGCAAAAATGCCCTCATTCATATCAAACATCACCTCTTCCCAAGAGCAATTAAGTTAGGCAAAATTCACATGACTTTGTCCTCAGGCAACTGATAGGAATGAATATAAAAGCTAGTATGTGCATATTTTTGAGAGTGTAAGAAGCTGGCAAGGGTGGGAAGAAGTCATCAAGTCCTTAAGACATGAGATCCATAAGGTATGTTCCTTGTAGAGAGGGTCATGACGTGAGTTACCTTCAGCACCCCGAGTGTCACTGGAATGTTTGCTGGGGAGGCTTGTAACCAGACTGTCCTTCAAACCCTTCACAAGCAGGTAGCCTCATCACATCAAGAGCTGACAATTTGATAGTATATCACTCAGGTTGTGTGGAGAGGCCAATTTTTACAGCAAAAATCACACTAGTTATTTATTAAAAAAGGAATAAGCCTCAACAACACAGATCTGAAAAGAGAAATAAAGAAATTAGAAGAAGTCACTTGACAAACGTCCCTGCAGAGGAAAAGCAGTTATTCTTTCCTCAATTAAACTTAACACACTGCCAGGCAGCAGAGACACAGCTTCATGCTAAACATTCTGGTCCTGAAAATTAACAGCCTGTGAGAGTAGGTCAATAAAACAAAGCATAGTCACATCTCTTGCCAAACTAGTATCTGTTTGTCGTCAAGGTCATGTTTTGTAGAACAGAGCTTTACAAAACATTATGACCTCTCCCCATCCCGAATTTTAAAAATTACTGACTGTATATATAAATACATATACAAGAAATTATGAAGGCAAGTGGCCAAGACTAACACCGGTGCCCTGAATTATTTTATGAAAGAATATGTGGAGCCATTAAAAATGAATACAAGACGTACATAGACAGGCGGAATGGGCTACCATCCAGAATAGATGTTCTATGAAATTAAGAATTTAGCATGAATCCTAGTAGATGCCACTTGTAATGATGCCGGGAGCATATATATATAAATATTGTTAATGAAGATGTCCTACTGCAGAAACTTGGGAGGAAAATCATGCATGGGGTTGCGTAAGTGGAACAGCCGAGAAAGAATTTGGTGAGCAATCTTTCTGGCCAAAGGAGAGATCCTGATAATATGGAGAATTTCAGATGGAAAGCCATAAAAATTGTCCAGTGACTCACTAAAAAAAGCTAGTTTTCTGCCACTATGTACATGAATATGGAAAAAAACTTCAGGTTGTAGGCTCAGCCTTAGGAAATATATCCAAATGCTGGGGCTCATCTGGCCAAACATGCAGATGTGCAACTGGAATTTTTGCATTCACTCTCTCAAATATCAGCAATGATGAACAGTGATCAGTTAGTCCCAGGTAGATACACTCAGGAGCGCAATGAGTCTTCCCTATGAGTATCAGTTTCTCCCCATTGACTATAGGAAGTCTAGACAACTGCTGCAGGCTTGCACTCCCAGAAGACAGAGTTTCCAATAACTGGATACTTAGCTGTGAATGAGGGGAGTAGTTACCAGTGAAACACCTTTGGCAGCGGTGCTTTTGTTGAGCTGCTGCGTGTATGGTGTTCATTGAGATGTGGATTGAGACACGGAGCTGAAGATGCTCTGTTGTCATGCAAAAAAAAAATGGATGGAGTGAGATGATCCAGCCCAGGGGTGACACCACTCTTCTTTCTATTCATTTGAATGTATAGGAGTTAAAAGGTATTTTAAAAAATAATAATTATGGTCAGGTAGCAGATGAGACATATTTGTGCATCTCTTTGGCTTGTAGGACCCCCTCACAAAACCTCGGCACTCTCCAATGGTAAGATCTGTTCTCCCTGAATGCCTTTCAGGTTCATTCTTATGTACGAAGATGGCTAATTATTTATTCCCAAAAGTATAGGTAGGCATGACATGAACACAACTCCAGCATAAACATATACAGCAGGGATGTCATATCTACCCACTGGACACATAACTCAGAATAGCCGAGAGGTGGCTGCTGTCACCCTAAGCTTCTGTGTTGCTTTCTGGGATGCTGTCAGGTTTACATGTTTAGTTTTTCAGTGCAGGAATGATACTTGCCAACTTAAAACTTGCCTGCTCCAGTTTTTGTTCCAAAGTGACGACAGTGCTATAAAAGTGATTTTGTTAGCTTGACTGGTTTCTGTATGTTTGCCCCATTGACATCATTAGAGGGCTATGGATACAGCATGTATTCAGATCTCACATTCAATATGAATCAACTCACGATGACAAAAGTAGATGTACTGTCATTGCTGACCCTACTGCAAGCTTCCAAGCAACAAGAGAGAGCTGAAAAACAGACTTCTCAAAGCTGTCCTTGAACGGGCACTCATTTCCTTATGTTTTAAGCATCATTGTCAGTAGCATCACAGCAGGTATTAAGCTCAAAATCCACATAACTTTCCCTTCCTATGTATGCTGGAGCATTATGAGGATGAAATATAAGTGACTTCAGGAAGATCTTCTTCCTGTAAGGCCTCTCCCCAGATCAAGTTATCAGAGCATTTAGATTTACAGTAATTTTCGCTTCAAGCATCGTTTCACCTTCTGAAAATTCCCCAAGTTGAGATTTTTAGGACTCAGACCTGGATTGGCTGTGCACTTGGGCTAACACAGACAGCTGCTAAAAATCACACTTAAAAACATTTCCTAGGCATATGAATGAGAAGGATATTTTGATTTCCCCAGCATTTTTGCTTATTAATTACTCTTAAGTCCTCATCAGTTTGTATGGTTACCTATTTCCTATGAACAGATCATGCTCATGGAAGTATTGACTTGCTGTTGCACTCAACACCAGTTATACTACTGTAAATTACATACTTTTCATAAGAGATATAGACAGTGCATTTGTTTTCCTGTATTGGATAGTAAGATGAGTTCATTTTAGATCTGCTGAAAAGTTTAGAATTACAATTTCTTGAAGCATTTTTCCAGCTTAACCCTAATTAAGTTCTCATAAGCATATATTAAAATACAGACAGCTTGTGAAATGATGATGAAAAGCAGAGCAATAACATTTGTTTTACGGAGGCAGATAGGATTACCTTTCTTAACCAATTAAAATGATAGAGATTGCTGAGAATTATTTAAAATCACTGTGCAAGAGTCATAATATCATTAATTATGCTGAAAATACCAGGTGGTGTTTCAAATACGTAACAGTAATGATTAACTCTGAAGCTTATCATGTCTAATTTACCCCTTCGAAGGCTAATTGCAGGAATTTCAAATATAGAACATCTGGTACATGCAACGTCTCTATAGACAGGTAATTTTTTCACTAATCTGTTGTTATAGAACTCTGTAACACAACGCTTTTAAGTACATCTTGATTCTTGTTCATGCTTTTATTATCATCATTCTTCTGATAAATAAAGCAGTGTCAAAGAACTATTACTAAACACATTCACAATTCATAAACTATTGGATGGTGGCCAAATATAGCTCGTGCAACTTCCCTGCTGTTCCTGAGGTCGCAGAAATGTAAGAGAGGGCGTAAATCAGCATTTCACCTCTGCAGTGGTTGACTTTTTGGTGCTGCCTTTTTTTTTTAATATAACTGAGTCTTTTGTCAGGTCCATGTGAGAAAAGTCATAAATTTGATTTAGCGCTCGCTTTACCTGCAGCTTTTCCATGCTGTGAATGTTCAAGAACATTTTCAAAAAATGCTTATGCTGGAAACGATAACATTCAATCCTTTGTTCAGTGCATGTTATAATGTTCCTGCTGCTCCGTTGCTGCTGGGTGATCGGTGTTTACCTGACCACCCCAGGAAAGTGGTTCAGGTTTTTTCTCCCCATCAGCTTTTCCCTGGTTGGATTGGGTTAACTCATGAACTGCATGAGATAATTAGCCATAAAGTATCACAGTAACTTCCCTGCAATTAGCCAGGAGCTTGTGTGAAGTATTCCACACTATCTCAAGTTCCATCAAAGGCAAGAGAATTTTTTGTGGATTTGACGGCTGTCATGTATACATATATATATATATATGTTTCAGAATATTGGAACATGACTCTAAGGTATCTGAATTCAATCACACATAGTATATAAAATTAGGTTATATGTTCAGGTTCAAATATTTTATTGCATATTTTATGAATAAACATGAGGTTACAGATAAATCAAAATACATCTGAACTTGGCATGACCAAAATCAAGACTGGGTGTCAACATAAGAATAGGCTGGTGAAACAGAGCAGAAGCAGCTTTCATTTCTGAGCTCAAGAAGTGAGCTTCCTCCCTGTGGGCTTATTGCTTTTTTGGGGTAGCCTGTCCACTGGTGTGCTGTGCAGACCCCTCAGCAGGGTTGCCCCTCTCTGCGCTGCTCAGGAGCTGGAGGAAGCCTCATCTTGGAGGTCACCTGCCCGTGGTCTCTGTCCCAGGCACCGCACAGCCAGGAAGTGGTGGGAAGGGAGAAGATGCTGTGTGCTCAGGTCCTGTCCTGACCTGCATCAGTAACATGTCTTTTGAGCATACTCGAAGGCAGCAGAGTGCTCCCAGGTTCTGCTTTCTAGACATGGCTTTAGTTCGAACACAGGATTAATGCATAACTAGAGTCTCTCCTTTCACCAACTGCATGGTAGGTATTAAAGTCCTACTGACATAGCAGGACTCAGGTGTGAAAAAGCTTGAGTCTGAGGACTGGTAGACTCAGCTTCCTTCACGTGTGTAGTTATATATATCATCCACTTTCCTACTGGTTATGAACTTTTCCATAAACATGTTAATTAGTTCACCTTGTTATCTACATGGCCAGTGTGCATCCAAGGTCCAGAAAGCTGGTCCTGAGCTTCATGTCAGTCACATCACACCAAAGCCAAATTTGCTTGCTTACCAGGCTGCAGATCATCACTGGGCAATATCCTTTCCTAGCAGATCAATCATTCACTGAGATTTGATACCAGCATGCTACAATGTGTAGGTGCACATAAGTAGAGGCAAGGAAAAATGCAAAAGCTAAAAAGAAAATATAGAAATTAACTTCCACTCTTTACTCTCCACTCACTGTTGTTGTTTTGGGGAACTCTTTCATGCCCAATTTAGGTCCAGCAGTCCTGGCAGCTACACTGGCAATGAGGAGGGCCGGTCCCCTGCCTTTTTTCAGTCAAAGCTCCCCAGGTGTGCCTTCAGATGCCCTTCAGTTTGGCTTGCTGCTGCAATGCTGTTTCACCTCTGGAGCAGTTAGAAGAAAATTGTAAAATCTAAAGAATCTCAGATCGTAGTAAAATAATATTTTAAAAAAAGATAAGGCTGATAAGGAAAATGTCTCTGTAATGTTGTACAATAAAAACAAGTTTTCTAGGGAGATAGAGCATCTTTACTAAAACAGCTGGGAAATCAGGAAGAAAAACAAGCAGGAAAGTGCAGAGTTAATCTGGATGGGCAGGACTCATAGGCAAGATCAAATCCCATTTGGCATTAATTGCCCCTAAAATCTTTCAGATTTGGTCTAACCTCACTTGGAAAAATGGATATAGGTCATATAGGTCCAAATCCACTAAGGAATTTAAATGCCTAACACTCAAGTGTCATCTTGGGCCAAAGGCAAAGGAATATACCACCAGGAACTATAGGGACTATCTTCTCAAACCCCGGGTGCCCAAGGCATTTATTACTGGACAAAAATCATACATTTGCAAGATATGCAAGCATTCACATAGAACTCTATTCTCTGAAGTAAATCCAGCTTCCATTTCCAACCTGTCAACAGTGCTGAGAGCCACAGGAGCACATGAATGCAAATGCAGATACATTTTCACTCATAAAGATTTGTGTTTTGACAAGCATGGAGCAAACACATCGCACATGTTGCCCCCATCTACAAATGCAAGCAAACAAACAATCAGAAATGGCTGGTGAAAAGGGAATGGAGTGAAATTTTTACAATGCTAGTTAAGAAAGGTCAAAGTCCATGAAAGATCTGTGAAACTGTCCGCCTACCAACTCAAGACATTTTTCCAGTAATAGTGTCATTCCTACTCTTGTTCAGGATGAAAAACTATTTCAGTTGTTCAAATGTGTGACAGCTAAGAAGAATCTTTGGAAAATCCCAAATGTGAGTATAGGGTCATGGTCCCTGAAGCGTACTCACCGTGAGTCCAAAAGATGCAAGCTGTGTTATTTACTGGATCTACACTGCACTTGCAATGTAGGTCCAGTTCATCTTGTATTTGTCACAGGCTTCAGTGGTTTTCCCAGGGCTATGAAGTTTCTAGAAGTCCCAGGACATTAGTAGCAAGGGCAACAATTTGGACAGCTGATCTGGTCCTCTTTTGACCCAAACAAAATTTCCACATGGGAATGTTTCTGGAAAGCTGATTGTGACAAGACCATCACAAATAGACACTGCAGATGTAACAGTAGCTTTTGTAAAAAAAAAAAAAAGTTAGAGAAGCATCTATATGTAAGTGAAATAGAGCTGTTGACTAAGTCTACAGTTGAATGAAAAATACCACGGTGCATTGAAGCCCTCTAAAGAATATTCCTGAACTTGCCCCACAGGCTTTTTTGACAGTTTCCTTTAAGGAAAATGACAATTTAGACATGACTGACAAGTCAGGCTAAGCAGAGGAAAGCCAATATAAATGTGTAATAAGATGAGAGCAGATCTGTGCATACGTGTGAGGAAGATATACGCCACGCATGCAACAATATAAATGTGTAATAAGATGAGAGCATACATGTGAGGAAGATATACGCCACGCATGTAAACATCCCTCACAATCAGCTGTTGCTCTGAGCATTTGAACGGAGCAATTGGTCAGTTTTTGGATTCTAGCAGGTGTCCCTTAGGAAAGGACTTGAGGAGGGTTGTTTGCCAGAGTGCTGTGCAGTTACGAAAAGTGGGCACAGAGGCCCCATGTTCTTATTGGATGAAACAGTTGAGTATCTCTCACAGCCTTAAGTTCCTTTCCAGAGAGTGTTTTTCCTCAAAACTCTCGATTTTCTCTTCTGGACATCATACCTCAGCTTCTCTGCTTGGTTTTATGTGACCTGAACTGCATCTTCTTCTGTCGTATTTCTCCCATTTCCCAACAGCACAGCTGTGGTTCTGATAAATCCAATTGCCCACTTTTTATTAGATCTCCCAAGAGGACGATTAAGCTGCAGTGGGCAAATTACAGGAGAGAAGCAGCAGCCAAGGCATCATGAGCCCATTCCCCCAGGCAACTTGTACTCTTAGAGAGCGATGGAGACTAGTGCGTTCCTCCTCTTTCTGGTCTCTCCCATCATTTTGCACTGCTGCCCTATCTGGTCCTGAAACGGGTGGTCCATTCACCATTTTTAGCCTTAAAAATTGTCCAAGTTTTGGAGGGGTGCTCCCCTCACTTTGGGCAGATTTGAAGCCTCTAGTGGGACTCACCAGAGTCCCAGATACCACCTCTGCGTCTCCTGAAAAGGACGCTCTTACAAGGGTAAGAGAAAAAGTCAAGAATGCTGCTCAGGCAGAAAAATCAGGGTGAAGGACAAGCAACTTCAGAAATAGGAAAATAGCAAGAAAGCCTGGGAGGATATCGGTAAGCAAAACGTCAAGACTAGGAAATTACACAATGGGATGGCAGCACGATCAGCCAAGGCCACAGGAGTGACTGCTGGAGCACAGTATCATGGAACCCAAAACGTCCAAGTCCCATAGCTAAAGGAAACCACTCTCACCTTCACTGCAGTCAGGGTGGGAACTTGCCCAGTTTCTCATGAACTCCCCACGCTGCACGTTGCTGATGATTTGGCAGCACTTTCAGAGCTAAAGTCCTGCAGTTTTCTCTCTGCCTGTTAAAAAAAAAAAAATGTAAAGCTTTACACCAGTGCCCAAAAAAGACTTGTCAAAGCTTAAGAGCTAAGTATTGATACAGGAATCAAATCTGTATTCTGAGGAATTATACCTTGTTCAAAGGGTATTTGTTTACGTGGAGAGGAAGGAAAAAACCTACATACTGTCAGTCCTTCCTTATGAAGTGTGTTACTTTTCTGTATAACTTTCTTGAAAGGGAGATAAGAGATTTGGGACTCGTCAGCAATTCTCATTTTCATACAAAGTGCGTCTTATGTTATTTTCTATTTATTGAAGTAGGACATAACTGCAGATATTTTTTGATAAAATAGGATAAAGGCATACTGCAAAATGTGATATCATGTGTATTATATACAATATGACTGTTATTTCCTTATGCTACATAGGAACTGGGGGCCAGTTTCCAGCATCATACTATAGTTGGCTAAGGTAAGAGTTGAGCAGAAGTAGTTTCAGTTGTTTTCACATGTGACAGCGAAGAAGAATTTTGAGAAAATTCCAAATGAAATGGGAATGGGACCTTTTTGCAAGAGGTGAGCCCATTTGTAATCCTTTATGAGCTGATGGAGACTTGGCTGCTTGAAGGAAATTTGAGGAGCATAGTGCTGCTTCTTGAACTTCAAATTTTAGTATATTTTTATTACGTATTACATATGTTCATTTATTATGTATTTTACAAGACAGCCAGTGACAGAAAAGCTGAAACCCTCACTAATTCGCTTCATTCAGAAATGAAAACTGAAGTCCCATCGCTGTAGGAAGACCATATGCTCACCAGGGTGTTTGTAGGTTACCAACAAGGGCAAGGTGAAGCTGTCTTCTGCAGCAGTGTGGGATGTTGCCTTAAAAAACAAAACAAAACAAAACAGCAAAACCAGATTCAAAATTTTCTATTGAACAACTAGTGTGACATTCTGAAGGTCTGGCAATCATTTATCCTTTTAACTTGGTCAAAATCTCTTTAGAAAAAAAGTGAACTTTCTGCACAAAAAGATTTACTGTTCTGGCTGCATTGTTATATGTTATGTACAGAGACAGATCACCTTTGCTACTGTGTAGAGCAGAACATTACTTATTCTATTTCATCAATATCTATGTCAGCTCACACAGGAGCAAAAATAAATTCCAATGAACACCAAGCCAACAGAAAACAGTTGTACTGACTATCTGGATGCATTCCAAGTAGTAACTTGGCAGTAGTTACTAAGGCAAAATTGGCAAATATTTACTAACCAAAATAGTAGTCAATGAAGATGTGGAAGAGGCCACCTTCACTAGAAATGCACTCAGGGTGGAAATTTCAGCACTCCTTTCTGCTCTGGACAAGCCACACAGACACTTTGGTCTTAGACTGGAAGGAGTTTATTACAATTTGCAGGATTTTGCAGTGAATCAGGAATGGCTAACTAGCAAAGAGGAGAGAGCAGGGTATGACCCTCACTTTGCTAAAAAAAAAAAAAAAAAAAGTTTTATCAGGAGAAGGAGGATTTGGAGCTTTGTTTAGGAATCCAGTTCAGTAAAGCACTTAAGCACAAGGCTAATATTAAACAGAAAAATCAAGCAAAGCTTTGCCACAGAAAGAGCAATACCGTATTCACTCTTAGTCCCAGTGAGTGGGATTTAAGCACCTGAGCTGTTCATGAAGCCCACGTTCACTACAAGTCACAGGCCCAGGTTTGCAGCTTTAGTGATATGTGCGCAGGGCCGCAGCTGCCAGGGCACATCTTGGTCCCTTGTTGTGTGGCATGTCTGTGCTCCTATGCAGAAGCAGGCAGATGTTGCATCTACTCAGGCAGGGGGAAGAGGAAAATCCCTTTTTTATTCGTGAAGACAGTGTCACTTGATGATGCTGGTGGGTACAGAGGGGTACACCTGTGCACAGTTACTTCTGAGCACCAATGTGCATGTGTGCAGGCAAGCTCAGCAGTACCACACTTCTGTGAGCCGGGCACTTGCAACTTCTCCTATAGCCAGGTGAGATGTCCCCATGCATAAGCAAAGCAGCAAAGAAGCCTCCCCTTTGAGCTAAGGGAAGCCCAGGAGCACGAGGGTGATCTGATCTGGCCCACGGGACGTTGCTCAATGCTGCCTAGGCTGATGCCACACAGTGCTTACCCCTCAGCCACACCAATGCAGGGACCAGCTCCTTCCTCTGCATTCCCAGGGTTCTCCAGACTTAGCATGAAGCCCAGTACTAGAAAGTAAGCCTGAGAGGAATCCCTGTGCACAGGAGCAGAAATTCGCCCTGTCTCGCTGTGCTCTATTGCACACTGCATCTCTGTGATTGCTCCTCCTGGCGCAGATCCATCCTCTCAAAATAGACCAGCTCTGAAAGGGCAGTCATTAGAGTCAGCAGTTTATTTTGAATGGATGGAAGTACCAGGCACTTCAGGAGCCTGACAGCTTTTACTTTTCAATCCCATGATGAAGACAAACGTTTCAAGCACATTTCTGCACCTAATATTTTTTCTGTCTGAAGTGTTGCTCCCGTCCTTTTCCTTTAGTATTTCCAACTAGATGAAGGGAATTTTCTTGGAGTTCCCTGTCATGACATTTGTTATGGCGTCTTTTGTATGTGAGCAGCTTCATACAAGCTGTGTGACAACATGATATTACAAGCCCAAATAATTAATATGACGTGAAAGTTTTCTTCAGGGGTCTTTCCATCTCCTTACCTCCAGAGAACACCCTGTTTGGTCTGCTATGGTGAATACTTGTAATCCCACTTGTTTCTCACATGGCACTTCCTACAGGGGAAGAGATGTGTCCTAAGAATTAATAGGAGCCTTAAGGAAATGAGATTTCCAGATGAAATCATTAGAGCCCTTGCTAAGCAAACACAGCATTATTCACACACTGGGAGCTCAGCAGGTGTTTAAATGCTTTTATCACATATCACTGGAGGAAGGAGACATCTCACCCATTAACAAGCTGTATAATTAGGGGTAGAACAATTTTATGCCTCTTCCAGGAAACTGAGGTAACGGTGACCTGCATTCAGCTTTCCATGTAGGTGTGTGATTTTGGTTCCTGCCTGCCATAAGTTCATCTAAAACACTCGCCTTCACTGCTGATGCATTTTTGTGAAAAAGTAAGGCACTTTTACTGAGGTACAGCATCTTCCTTCCGTGAGCTGGTTTGGTCTTTTCATTTCCAGTTCACCCCGCTGTATCTCATTTGCACCCATCACTTTAAGAGTGCTTGAAAGGCTGTTTTTTTAAATGCTTTTTCCTTTTCAAGGTTGTTGTTGCTCAGGTAATTTTCCTTATCATCTTGATGATAACTTGGAGCAGCACAGGGCAAACAGACAGAGAGAAGCAAGGATGCAATGTCCTTTGTAATAAGTCTGTATACTTTTGTATACTTTTTTAAAAAGTTTACTTTTGCTTCTTACCAAGGAGCATATGAAGACACAATGTGAGGAAAAAAACGGATGCGTTCGAATCTCAAGAATAACTTAAAAAAAAAAAAGACTTACTGGAAAAGATTTGTGACTTTTGTATTCATTTCTGTCATGGGCTCTGAGACCAAGTACTTATTCATGTTTTTTGTTTTCTAGTCTGGTAACTCTCCTCTTTTTCCTGGTCTACTTTCATCCAATGCTATTTAGCAGGTCTGGCCACCTATCATGATAAGATGTTTCAGTGTTTGATTTCTCTTCTGGTGAAAACAGTTTTCCTTATATCTGCTCAGAATTACTCTGTGCTGACTTGTGTTCCTTACCTCTTGCAGTACTCATGTGCATCTCTTCTCCAAGAAGAGCCCAGCTCCATGTTCTCTAGACCCTCAAACCTGGTGGCCTTTCACAAGGGTTGCTCCAACATGCACATGGATCTCTTGTCCTGGAGATGCCTGAAGTGGACACACTCTTCAGATGCAACCTTACAAGTACTGAAAGAGGGGGAGAATCTCTGTTCTGATGGCTACACTCTTGCTAACGCAGCCCAATACCTGGTTGGTCTTGTTGAACCCTGCTGGCTCATGTTCAGTTTATAGTCCACCAGGACTGCCAGGTCCTTCTCTGCAAAGCTGTTTTCCTGCCAGTCTCCAGCCTGTACTGCCGCATGGGATTATTCCTCCCCAGGGACAAGTCTTGCATTTGCATGGACTTCATGGGGTTCCTGCCAGCCCGTGAAGTGAGAGACATACAGAACAATTGAGTATGGTTGCATCAGTATTTAGTAGAAGAAGCTGAGCCTTTCAGAAACCTCACTGATAGTCCTTTCTGAAAGGGAGCATTTTTATGAATGAACATAGACTTGTTATGCCTGATCCTGCATCTGATCACTGAAATCAATGGGAACCTTTTCACTTATTTCATTAGATTTGGATCAGCTGTGTGATAGGCTAAAGAGGTCTCAAGACATCTGAGGAGGACTTGGAAACAATTAAAATCTCATCTGCAAAAACTATAAATATGAGATCATAGTCTCAGGGAATGTGGGTTTGTGCTTGAGAAATAGTGTGTTGCCTGTTTTCCTGGACAATGAAATGCCCCTGATGGATTATCTACTGCAAAAAATATAAATGTTTTGTAGAAAAAATAAAAGTCTTTCCCTGATATTTTCTGTCGCAGAATCCTCTAATAATTGAGACCGCTATGTCAAGAAAAATTTGCAAGCTCCTTGGCAGAATATTGCAATGTCTGAAAGGCTATTTGTTATCTGATTGCTACAACCTTTAATGTCAGCTCACAGTGATCTCAGAAATTGCATATGGAATTAGCAGGATTTGTGTGCACTCCTTCTATCAAAATTATTGCTGCAGTAGAAGGACCATCTGTCCACTTAATGTCAGAATCTGCTTTAAAATTACTCAGCTCTCTTCTCAGCTGAGTATGTATGTAATTTATTATAACTGATACCGTTTAGTCCCATTTTCCTGTTCTGTAGCACCATTAATATTCATGGTTTAGTTAGTCCTGACCCAACAGGGGCTCACCCTGGAATACATATAAGGATGTCTCAGGGAAGGCCTTAATCATTCCCTAAAGACAGTGAGGACATTCCTGAAAGGATTTACAAGCCTGATGAAGAGGACTTTAACATTGACAAAGCTAATGGGAAAGAAAAGCTACAACTGTGAGCCTCTACTCATCCCAGAGATGGTGTTTTGGACCCATCAACCAGGACAGCTTTGGGCAGGGCCTTCCTGCTGTGATGTGGAGGCAGCCTGCAGAAGTTTTCTGGATTCAGTTTGTCTTTGTTGTGTGTGGAGGTGTATATTATTATTTATACATAACTTTAGCTTGTTAAACTGTAAATTGGTAGTTATAAAATTAAAATGGGTAATGGGAATATGAGCATTTTCGCAGCTCACAGTGCAATGCAGGCCGTGTGTTACAGAAAAGTGTTGATCCTAAGGGAAGCAGATGGGAAGAAAAAATAGGGCATTAAGAAAAGAAAAAGTCTCAGTCTTTCCTATCAAGTCACAGGTGATCAAGAAGTTTCACCACTCATGACCAACCGATAACACAAACTGGTTGTAGAAGGCTTACACTTTTGTTTCATTCAGTTCTAGTCTAGATAACGCATACAAAATGAGGGTCCTGGGAATACATATTCTTGAGAAATACACATTTTATTTCAATGAATCTTGAAAAATGCAACAGCTGACCATTCTTTTTACAACATGGACAAAAGCGCAAAGAGTGGGAAACTCACATTTCAGCTGAGAGCTGCAGTTAATTTTCTACAACGAACATCCAATGATGATGCCTGAAGCTGGTCAAAATTCAGGATCTTGATATGATGGGTAATTTTGGCATTTACAGGAAAAAAGATCAAGTGTCCTGCAAAATATTCCACTGAGGTTGAGTTGTCTTCAACATTTGGACCCTAATGAAAGTCTCACACTATTTTTTTTTTCTTAACAAAGGTGTGTTCCTGTGGAGTGTTTCAGTTCTGCTGAACAGAGATTATCCAGCAGCAAATAACACTTGCCAAGAAAGCTTTCACGCATGTCTGATCGCACCAAAGCCTAAGTATCTTTCCATCACAGCAGCAAGGTCATTTTAGCCTTCAGTTTTCCTTCAGAAGAGAGGGTTGCTGCTGTGTTCAGTGTCTGATAGCTGTGATACAAGGCCACGTATTTTGATGGAGACATCTCACTGCTGCACTAACGCTGACAGAGCTGGCACAGTCAAGGCCTGTTCTATGCTTGGTATCTGTATCAGTCTTACTAAGACTAAAGGAATATCTCATGGAGTGCTTGTTTGGAAGGGAGGAATGCAAATTCTTGTGCCGGGCTGTGCAGGAAGAGTAACACTGCCACTGGCAGGGGAGCAAGAGCCAGTGCTTTCAGCTCACTGTGTAGAAAAAGCAGAAGGGTTGATAAAACATAGGAAAAATGTTTCCCTGCATCCAGGGGTAGCAGAGGAGGCAGCAGACACTGTTGTACCCGCTATGGGGATGCAACACGTTGTGTTGGGAAGTGGTACCAGTGCAAGTGAACTCACTGCCGCAGGGTCTGCTGGCACATGCTGAGCTCCAGAGCATGGATCAAAGCACCCTTTCCATGGGAAAGCAGGGCTGCAGCCCTTATCCACCCAAGCCGGGGCCACAGCTGTCTGCCAAGAGCAATTCCACCATCAGCATGGCAGCTTGCAGCATGAGAACTTAAGGAACTGAGAGAAAATTGTGCTGGTGCCCTGGTATGAATAGCTGCCCCAGAGCTGTGCAGTTCACCCGAACTGATGTCTGCTCCAGGCACCTCATTCTACAAACCAGAGGTGAGGGCGAACAGCGGCTGCACAGTAAAACACGCTGAGAGCTCCTGAAAAGATTGGCAGCTCCAAGAATCAAAAGTTATAATTCAGACACCCCCAAAATTAGATGGTGCTAAAAACGTTTTTTTTTTTTTTTTTTTTTTTTCAGATTAATCAAGGTTTGATTCTTTGTCTCTGTCCTATATGCCTCTCTGGCACATGTTATTACACAGTCAGCTGCAATTCCATCGTATATTGTGTAGTTCCACTCCATCCCATCTTGTCAGTGGAAGAGTAGGTAAATCATGTCTGATTTTACCCCATAATCATATGACTGCAGGAACCAGGCTTTTAGGAGAAATTCTGAATGTAATTCAAACTTTGTGATAAAATAACGAGAGCTGGGGACACTGCTGTGCTATCTATGCACAGCAGAGCACTGGACAGGAATAGCTCTACACACCCAGGCTACAGCATCCGCATTTAATTTACAGAAGAAAAAAGCTTTTTAAAAAAAAAAAATTACAAAGGACCATATCCAGCACCTTTTCCACCTATCTGTAAACCTCATCTCTTATTTCATCCTACGTCTCATTTCAAAAGGTTTCCAAGAAATCATTTCAGATTGCCTGCTGCAAAACATCACCACTCACTAACATCGGATTCAGGCAAAATGCTCCCTGTGAAGCTGCTGCCTGGGATGCCTGCCCCACATCTGCTTCAGGCTTAGCACAAGCATTTTCCTCATTCTGCAATCTATGCAGCCCTGCGTTAATATATACCAGTGTTTCCTCCGTTTTCATGATCATCAGTTCTTCTGCTCCTGTGCCAAGGCAGTTATTCCCATCAGCTGCACAAACTCACCCTCCTCAGGTTCTGTGCCCCGTTAATCAGCCTTGGTACCTAGAGATGTTGAAATGTCCTGGGCTGTTCTAGAGAGCCAGCTCCTGTCCTGAAACCCTCTCTTTGGCAACAGAAGTACAGGGAAATACAGATCAGTGCAACTTTATACACCTCTTCAGAGTCATAAAAGGCAACTTTCTTCAAAAGCTCAGAGGGGAGTTTTCTGCAGGATCTCTGATTTCTTCAAGGGCCAAGATCATCACTGTGGCTTGTAAAATATAAAAATATTAGCTCAAAGGTCATTAAAGAACAGCAGGATTGCATTTGCTCTCAGACCATAGCTAAACAGAAAATACAGCGGACGAAATACTCCCTGTTGAGCCCTAACGCAGCATCTCATTTCTGCAGCAAGTTTACCAAATCAAATCACAGGGTAATTTAGAGAAACAAAACACTATGTAAAGTCCTGCAGGCCCTGCTTGCTCTCAGCTGTGGCTGAGCACCATTCTGTGCCCCTGGCAAAGGGCTCAGTTCCAGCTGAGAGCCGGCTGTACAGAGCAGCGCTGGAGACACGCTCCAAAGGGCTGTGCACAGTGGGCGATAGAAGTGCACCAAAGCGCCAGCAAACGAAAAACAAACAAACAAAGCAAAAAATTCAAATGAACTGAGCGGCGAGAAATAGACTCCTTTTACAAGGAGTAACTCGGAGCTTGGGAGTGCAATTGTCAGTGAAGCAGTCAGACGGAGAAACAAATAGGCATCCACTTGAGAGATTTGCAAATCACACACCGCATCTGCAGAGATGCCCAGCAAGCTAAATTGGATTTGGCCTTGCTGAGAAATCTTTAGAGAAATTATGTTTTCTTTTATTTCCCTGTGGATATGCTTTTTCACTGCCTTGCCTCCTACCATCTACCAAGAGGACAGATAACGCGGCTGTCGAAGGAAGTGCTATGTCATGGGCAATATGGGAACACGAAGCCGCCGTCTCAACAGTTATGCTGGTGCATGTGTGTAAATCCCTGTTGGATGCTGGCAGATAACAACATCTCTTGGAGGCAGTCCATTTTAGCATCAAAACTGTTTGTGTATGAAGACAGGCAGGAATTTTTTGAGTGTCTTCTGATTTGGGGCACTTGAGTTTGGTTGCTTGTTTTTGATTAACACCAAGACCCATCGCTGATGGGGTAGGCAATATTTTTGCCACAAAAGGAAGGGGTTGGTTTTGGCTTGGATGGGTTCTAGATTGTGCAAGACAATGATTCCTAATGTAATCTTCTCACCATCTGCACATGTCAGAATGCAGAAACCCCGAAAGGAAAAAGGCATTTATTTATGAATATTTATTCATTTGTTAAGTTGCTTCATTTCTTCAGCACTGACTTCAGAGGAAAAATGACAGAAGAAAATACATGTTAATGCTGCTTGAAAAGTGATGCTATTCAAAGCAAAAAGGAAATAGTATTTATTGACCCTAGCTGGAATGAATAAGCCTGCTCTGGAGTGGCTCTGTTGTCTTCCAGCTGATACAACAGCGACTGCAGTACCAACAGTGCTAGATGTCTGCTAAGATCTCCCCAGAAAGAAAGGTTATGTTTTGTCACCTCTCTGTGCAGGACCACACAGGGAGAAGACAGAAAGACCTGTAGCGCAGCGTTTCCAGCACCTGGAGACTCTCTGTTTGGAGCCATGCTTGAGACACAACCTACTCAGCACAGTCAGCCAGCACTAAAACTGCTTCCAATGTGAGTCTAGACTCATGAAATGCAAAGGGGAAAATACCTTTTTGCCCTTTTCTGTGTGCACCAGGTTCAGGAGAGGAGCTGTGGCTTGAAGATCAAAATACCGAGTTGCTGAACTTAAAATCAACATGAATTAATGTTGATAGCTGAAGCTGTGGACCTCTTCTGCAGAGCTGCCTTTGCATAAACCTTTGCCAAGTTATTCATATTTTTTTCTGATTAAATACAAACTGATTTCAGGATGGATTTTTTCTCCTCATAATTATACCATGTATTTATTATAAGTCTGCCCCACCATAAAGTTCTGCTTCAGAAGCCTGTAACTGATGCTCAGCTAGGCCTGCTGGGGCTCAAATGAACATGCTGCATGGGCTTGGGATTCCAGCAGCAGCCCCTTCTTGGACACCCTGGGGGTTATGAAACCCCTGAGCCTGGGTCCTTCCAATCTGAAGCTGTGCAAAAATGAGCCTTCCAAGGAATTTCCTTTCTCCTCTTTTTCTCTCTCCCTCAGTTTCTTCAACTTCTTTTCTGCGTTCTTCATTTTCAGCTTGTCCCTTATTTTTCATCTCCCTACGGGTCTTTTAAACTTTACACAACAATTTTGCTGAAAGAACTATGACAACTTTGGCATTTTATTCAGCAGAAATCTGTGAGGCAAAAACCATGTCTATTATGAAAAAGAAATCATGAAGGAGCCAAATAATTTAATTTGCACATTTCCCCATTTTGCCCAGTAGGATAATGACAGGGTTCCAATTAAAAATAAATATTCCATGATTTCCAACTTGCCAATATGTTGTACACAAATTATTGAGCTACATTGCGTCTTTTGTTTTTTTTTTGGAGGGGGAGAAAAAGACTGTAAAAATAATATCTGCCTCATTCCTAATTAATTTCTGAGGGAAAAATAATATCATAAAATAATGGCATGCTTGTTTTGAATAATGACCTCTACTCATTTCATGTCTTATGCATTATATATGCACACAGTATTAACTGAGGATTTGCAAATACAGAAATATCTAAAACAATTAGAAATTTGAATAAAGAAGCATAACTCTGGGAAAGTTAACAGTTGTGGGAGAGGGATATTCAATGAGAAAGTAAAAAATATCATCAAAGTTTACCTCACTCCAGTAATGAGGAAAAATCAATTACCAGAGACATTCTGGGAGTATTTTTCATCTGTTGCACCCAGTTCTGTTGATGCTCAGATTATTCAAATTATAAATTACATGCTCAAATTATAAGTTAGTAAAATGTTTTATATATGCCAAAAGAGTGCTTAGATGCTTTTTAGTGATAATAGATAATTCCAAAACCTCTGCAACCCATATTTATCCTTCAGAATAACCATGGAAGTTGAAGAAGAAATATAAAGTTATTGATTTCAGCTGTGCCAACATGTCATTTGTTCTTAGCTAAGATTCGCCATCTGAACAAAAACAGGCTGTGTTTTACAAGTGATAAAACAAGATTTACCATCCAGAGCGATGTGGGTTCTCTGTAGGTGTAGGTGTAGGTGGATGGATAGCATTTCTACTGGGAAAACAATGGACTAGGATGTTCTTAGATAATAGTTTCACATTGATGCTACCTGCAAACTCACACTTACTAGAGTTAATGTTTTTTGGAGGCATTTAAAACACATTTGCAGAAAAAATGAAAATGTGAAAATGTGCCAGCTCAAAAGTGTACAAAGCATTTATGAGATGAGATGTGAAATTAAAAAAAATAATAAATTCAATTAAAAGAAGAAAGTATAGACAGAAAAGCTATGGGAGTGAACATCAAGATTATTTAGCCATTTGACTGTAAATTCTAAAACAGTGAAATACTAGCAACTTGAATTTTCAGTCCGTCTCGAAGCCCTGAGATACATAAATGTCAGACGCAAGTCACACAGCATCGATTTGAGAGCACTAAAATGTCCTAGTGGAACGGTTTAAATAAAAACATTCTCAATTTATAGCAGTTTTGAAGGAGGCAGAATCTTGAGAATTTTGGTAAACTGCTGGAGGTCTCTTGCTAAAAGATGTCAGATGTTCAACAAGGTGAAAACAGCTTTCTTAACCTCCTATAGATGGTCTTTTTGAGGCGTCACCTCAAAGCCAAGGAACAGAACTAATGAAAGTGGGAGAGAGTCATCTACTTTCCAAGCTGTTTGATTTCCACTCATTGAATTTGGAAAGAAATAAAAGATATAACAATAAAAAGTAACCCTGCTGTGATACTATAGGGCTTTCTTGTCATTTTTACGGGAATGATGCACTCCTTCACAGAGGCACTGAATGATTTTATGAAGGAGGGATTTTTCCAGTTATTTCTTCCTCTTTCTCCTTGACTCTTCATGTGCTTTGAATTGATTCATGCATCGAGGCAGAGCCTGGAAATTAAAGTATAAAGGAGCAAAATAGATGCCAATCTAAAAATAACAGCCTGTGAAGAGTAGCTTAGTATCCTAGTTACTGTGTCAAAGCTGAGAGTCCCCACGGATCGATCTGCGTTTGTACTTTTGTTCTAAGAATGGGATTCAGCCCTCCTAGCTCCAGGTGCCTAATGTCACCAATCAGTTCCCTCGATAGCAAATGGGGATAGGCACCAGTAAAGGTGGATTCAGTCCATACTTTTGCCTTGGTCCCCTCCAGGTCTCATTCTTGAGATCTCCAGGTCTCACCTGCAAATTCCCAAGGCAAGAGCACTTCCAGCATGGTGTCCATGACACCATGCATATTTGTATACCTCAGCTGCATCTGTCTGTATGTACCATCAGGCGTGCACACAAACACATTTTTCTGTATGTAGGAAAATAAAATAGACCAAAAATAGAGCAAAATAAAAATAGAGTAAAAGGTCCAAATCTTGCAGATGTCCCCACAGAAGACACCAGTATGGGTGCAGGTGCAAAGATGCTGCTCACAGCTAGCTGGTGCAACCCACGGTCACTCCATCATTGGTATCCCTGAGACTTTAGTGCACTTCATTACTGAAGACATGTGAATTTATGGAGTTTTCAGAGTTTTATTCTATACCCACTGCACCCAAGAGGAAAAAACGGAGAAAGTAGATTCCTCATCTTGGGTTTTCACTCTCAGCAGCAGAAACTGATGTATATGAGAAGTAGCAGGTGAGCTTTTGATGCTCCTGAAATCCCCAGTGCTTCATCATCTGATTTCCCTGAGGAGAACTGGCCTTGAAAAGTGCTCGCAGTGAAATACGAATCCTTGTAAGGATAGTTAGACAAGCAAATAGTTGGTTCTTTACAATAACTTTTTTAAAAAAACTGATCATATGACTGAAGAGCTGAAATACTGTACCCACAATTATAATCTGTGTTATTCCATTTTTAAGAGTTCTGCAGGCAGCTTTTGTTGAAGTAAACAAGTTTACTGTAGTGTTACCAATGTGCTATAGATAATGTAAATCTAAAATGTGTTTTAGGGAGGAAAAAAGGTAAATAAGGGAGGGGGAAAAACTATGTTTAGAAGTCAAACGAAACAGTGTATTTTACTGAAAAGATCCCCAAAAAAAGTTCAAAAAAGCACACAACTTTCTATGCTCACCCTTCAGAAACAGAGCAGGAGGAAGCTGTAAAACTGCATGCTGTGTGAACTGATAAGAAGATAATGGCATTTCATCTTTTCTGATTTAGGGGCAGCAGCATTCCTATCTGAGTCCTGTCTAACATCCAGCACACACCTGGAGAAGAGGAGGCTCGGGGAAACCTTATGGTTCCCTACAGCTACCTGAAAAGAGGTTGTAGTGGGACAGGGGGTCAAGCTCTTCTCCAGAATAACTACCCATAGAATGAGATGAAATGGCTTCAAGTTACACCAGGGGAGTTTCAGGTTGGATATTAGGAAAATAATTTTACATGGGAAGAGTGATGAAGCCCTGGGATAGGCTGCCCAGGGTAGTGATGGAGTCGCCGTCCCTGGCAGTGTTCAAGAAATGTGTAGATGGGGCACTTGGGGACATGGTTTAGCAGGCAGGGGGTGATGAGTCTGCAGTTGGACTTGATGATCTTGAAGGTCTTTTCCAACCGTAATGATTCTATATGAGAGGTCAGAGGTCTTCGTCCAGTACTGCTGTTTAAGATGGGCATGAGTAAATTTGCTATCAAAGTAAAGAAGCTGAAACCCCTCTGTGCAGGTCTCTGACATTTTCAGTAGCTGCCACTGCAAAACAGGGCCAAAGGCATATGGAAAAGGAAGGAATAACATGGTCAGTGCTCCCCGTTATTGTGAATTCCAGTTCTCAGCGTTGCTTTTGTAAGTGAAAATACTCTCATGTAGGAAAAAAGAAAAAGAAAAGAAAGAAACAATCATTCAGGATTGAATTCTTCATTAATATTTCCCAGAATTCCTATTCTTAAAATAAATTGTTCTTAAATATCAAGGCAAGCTTGACTATCTACACTGGAAATATTTGCAGATAAAAGACATAAAGTACCCTGCATTAAGACACTAAATTCAGTGATGCCACAACAAAGTAAATTGCTCCTTTAAATTAAAACCTTTCAAATCTAAGCATGATACCAGTAATGGCACAGGAAGATACTAGCCAATAATGAAATGTATAATGACAGCTTTTAAAAATACTTTCATAGAATATTTTAAAGGATTTTTTTTTGAATATATATAAACTGATTCAAGAAGACTCACATAAAACACCAATATGTTATGGCAATACAATTAAATAACTCTGTTATTGTCCTTTTGTTGTTGCTGTTATTTTAAACCTACATATTATCAGTGGCTGTCTGTGCCTGCATGAAGTGCACAAGCCACAACTGACAGACTTTTGTGGATTTGTGTCAAGACACATCACCATCTGAATAAGAAACTGATTCAGACTTATGACATAATAAAGTGAAGAACTCCACCTATTGCCTGGGAAATCTGGTAAAAACTATTGTGCTGATCCCCAAAAATAAGTATTATAAGCAATGAGTGTCCAAAGGAGTCAATAGGCAGAGAAGCACGATGGTAAGAAGTTTTTAAGTATCATTTGCTAAGAATGGAATTTGAATGAGCATGGAGAGGAATGGATAAATAATACTAATGATGACAGATGGCAATCTGTGAGCAATGCTTTATTTACTTCAAACACTGATGACTTTAAAATGCTGCCTTTTTCCAGAAAGCACCAAATACAGGAGCTTTTCTTTATGTCCTTTTCCCTGTCAGAAATTAAACTAGTAGTTACAATGCTGGGTTATTTTCAGGTAAAACTTCTTTGTTTACAAAATATAAAATTCTTTTTATTTTGAATTGAAACACTCAAAACCACATATACAGCAATTTTTCTTTCAGCATTGCAAATGAGATACCAAACAAAAGGACCCTGTTAGGCACAAGTAGCTCCCTTTGCTCTTTGCTTTGATCTCCGTCCCTTTTCTTTCCCCTTCTACCTAGGGAATTTCTGGAATTCGTCCCCTAAAGGCCTTTCATTCTGGCTCTAGAGGCTTTGAAAACTCAGTGCCCTTTTCCCTATTTTTAATATTACAGAAAGAGCTTTATGATAATGCTCTATCTGTGAAATGAATGGGATTTCAGAAAATGTCAGGCACATTTAAACATATCCAGTGTCCACAAGAACCACATCCTCTGCTGGTTCACATTTGGGAAAAAGGTAGTTCAGAACTATTCCACATGCTACCCTCAAGTGTCATTTAATGCCACCACGGGCATCTTTTGGAAAACGTTTCTCTATGCACCCTCTGCACCCCTTCTTCTCCCTGGCACTTTTGCCACCGTAATGGGAAATGTTTTGGAGTTTGCTGGTAATAGAGAGCTCACAGCAAGACATCGGATGGATCTTTTCATTTACTGCCTTGCTTCCACTGTGCTCACAGTGTTAATATTGTAATCTCCACTACACAGAAAGCAACATCAGACAACAGCAAGAATCAATTACCACGGGCTCTGGGCTAGCAGCCCCACAGGAGCTGCTACAGTCTCTCTCGGAAACAATCAGCCCTTGCAAGAAGACATGAATGTGTAACCAAATACCGAAGAGACGTCAGCAGTGAGCAGGAAGGTAACCTACCTGTTAAAAATTAGCTAGAATTAAAAGAAGAAAACAGAAAAAGAAAAAAGAAAAAAAAAAGAGAGAAAATGAAGACTTATCCAGGAATGAATCCCAAATATTGAATCCTATTCAATAAACACTCACTCAATACATACCATGAAGGGAGAACAGCAAAACGACCTCAGGTACAGGCTCAAAATAAAGGGCTCTTGCAGTGATAGTATCACCCTTTTGCAGCTGGCTGTGTGGTGACATCTGCTGATGAACACACACATTGCAAATACTTGTAAGATGAATGGCTGGGCAACACTTTAACTGCCTTTCTGAACCTGCCCAGTCTACAGTATTAGCAAGTGCATGTCTGAGAGGTTGGCAATGGGTCAAGTGGCCCAACAACACTGCAGATCCCACCAGTCCACTCGATCTGTGCCCAGCTGAACCACTGCTTTGTCACAAGGAACTCATTTGCCCTCTAAATTTAATGACAGGCTGTCTTAGGGAACTACGGGTCAGACAAGGAAAATACCATCTCCCAAGACAGCCATGCATGCAGCACTCAGAAAAAATGGTGCTCACTTATGCTGTCTAAAAACATAAACTCCTTTCTTGATGCACCTTGAAAATTAGGGAACTGCCTCTTGTTCTCAGGTGGCAAAAGCTGCAGTTTTAGCTCTCTCACTGCAGCTTTGAGGGCACAGACGGTTTTCCTTAACTCATGCATTTTTATTGCTATTGCTTCTTGGCAGCGACTTACAGTTTTCCATTCTGCTACAAACTTTGCACTGGCAAGCAGACTGCACACGAGGTGCACGGCAACATCTCAGCACACAGCCTACACATACACCTCTGGAGTGTCTCATTAGTGACTTGCTCTATCTCCTCCAGGATCATTCTGCCTCCACCCACTTGCCTGAGAAGGATCCACCTCTGGGTCCAGAGTCACAGGGTGATTTTGAGCAGATTTGGGGTCAAAGAGCAGAAAACAGCAGGCCAAAGCGAGGAGAAGGACACGCTGCAAGGTTCCACTTGGCCCGTTCTACATTGACCTGGGCTTGGCGATAGACAATCTGCCTGGAAATTCATTCAGGGTTTCTGTTTGAGAATGTCTGGGGTGACGGAGCCCAGGCCAGCAACCACGCTGTCCCTCCACCTTCCATGGCGGAATTTACAGGTTTTCAGTGACATGCATCCACTTGTGTGGGAGAAGACAGACTTCTCTGAGGAAAGAAGTGGGTCTTTTGCAATAACATCTAGTAAGAGCTGGTATTTTGTCCTTGCCTTCTGGGAAGTGAGTTTTCATTAGTGATGTTTTTTCCTGTCTTTTCATCTGGGAGTTCATTTTGCCTTGATTTATGTAAATACCCAATAACCAGTTACAGAAATAAATTGCAATTTCTCAAGGCAATTTCTGGAGGATTTTGAAACTTCCTCATGGTATGACTGTTTTGGGGTTGGGACTAGTTTTTTGACAGTTCTTACCTGCAGTGATATGCATCGTTTTTATGATATCAAATAAAAATGTGCTGCTTATATTTAACAGTAACACCTATCATTACACTGGTCACGGCAGGATGACTGTGTCACAAAATATAGATCAGCAGGAATAATGTTGTAGAGTTTTAATGTCATTATGGAAAACCTTGGCTTTTTTGATATAGATACACCCATGAATTTTTTATCATCCCTTTTCAACCAAAAGCCTCCGCAATTTGCAATTTTATGAGTTGTTGTAATACTTCCATCTAGTTGATGATATAAAATTCTGTGCTACCTATTTCAAAGTTCCTCCAATGTATTTCACTGTGTCATTTACCATTTTTAAGCTTTCCAGAAATTCTGTAATAAGTGCCAACTTCCAGGTTTTTGTTCATTACCAGCGATCTTACTGCATAGCTGAAAATTCTTCTCTCCATGTGAGAGTCAATAAGCCTATCTTATGCAAATGTTGATTGATTATTCCTACATTTTGTATTAGACCCCATTTTGGTCTTTTAAATGAGCAGATAAATTGTAGGGTTTTTTTGTTTTTTTGAGGTTATTTTTTTTTCCTATCTTGAGCAGTTTCACCCTCCAAATATGAAATTTGATGATTCTAGTTTCTAGTTCTAAGTATACCCTGGAGACACTTAAGACAGTAGTAGGAACCAGAGACAGCTTTGAAGGGCTGTAAGTACTCGTTCAGATCTGAAAGCAGAGATCTCCTTGGTCCCACTGTTTGACATGCTCTCAATCACCAACTGAATATCTCTGTCCCTAACTGTGTGTCCAGGCTGCGATTCTACCTCTACTTTAGTTCATGTGGATGTCTGTGGGGAAGGCCAATTACTTCAGTTACTAGCAAACAAGGTTAATTCATATACAGCCTATGGATTAGGACTTTGAAGACCTGCATCTGCATCCTTTCTTTCTTGGGTCTGACACTGAGCTGAGCAATGATGTTTGCAATGAGTCCCTTGTTAAATCTAACACTACCATTACTTCTTTCAGTTCTGCCTATTATTTTTCCAGACATAAGTATTTCCAGACATGTAAGTATTCAGATCCCAATATTCATTAAGACTTTCAACAATTTCCAATATTTGTTAATATTTATTAAAAATCAGTTGCTAGTGCCACAGGAATTCTATTACTTTTGACCCAGGGATTGGTTAAATGCACAAGAAGCAGCATTCAAGGCCATGCAGCAGAGAAAGCGCACTCTGGTAGTACACCCCTGGGCAGGATTTAAATCCCCTGAACTGGGGGTTCATCCACCACTGGCACGGTGGTGATTTGGGAGATTCTTGGTCCAAAGATGGCTGGGATCTCTCAGGGTGAGAGGAAGCTGGAATTGTTGCTGCAGAAATACAGGATCCCATGGAGCATATCCCATATGCTTTCATAGAGTACACAATTATTCTGGAAGCTAGAGGAGATTCTGTGTTAACCAGGGCTTTGTATAAGTCATTTGTCTTTGGATTCCTCTAAAATGAGGGCTCAGAGCCTTGGTCCTTTGGGCTCATACCTTACCTGGTGAAGTGATGTTCCAGCAGTGCACCATACTGAGCTACAGTGCAGAAAATACTTATATATCAAAAAGTTAGCTTGCAAAAGATACTGCAAGTGTCTTCTGGAACACGTCTGTGCACACACCAGTGTCCAGAGAGGGCATTACTCTTGAATATTCACGGTTTCATTTTGAGAAGAAACTCAGCACCTTTCACAAGCTTTCACTGAGTCAGCTCTGCAGGACTGTGTAAATGTATAATTAGAGCACAGAAAATGTTTTTATTATGCTCCTTTTGATGTATTGAGAAACACATCATTTCATTTAATTCACCAGTAAAATCCCAACAGCAAAATAGATGCTCTTCTTGTTATTTTGCTGGAAAGGTGCCAGGACAACCTCCTTGTCTTTACAGGTTCAATTCAATGTTAACACTTCTTCTCTTTCAACACCTCCTAAAGCCAAGAGCGGCTCTAATAGCTGCCATAAAAAATGAAAGCTGGTTACAGCAATGAAATACCACATCCATTTCAAGCCTAACTTGCATACAGCTCCATGAGGTGTACCTGGATGTTTATATGCCAGTTTGTTAGGATTGCTCTGTATTAGTTTATTGGCTTCTCTCTGCTTTGTTTCACATTTCTCAGCATATATGCAGTTGTCTCTCTTTCACCTGCAAGTCTGGAGTTTGTCTTTTTTTTTCAGTGATTTTGTGCTTCCGCAGCTTGACCGAAATTACTCACAAAACTGTTAATGACCTTAAAGGGAAGATAAGGCCCTTGATGCTTTTGAGAATTCTGCCAAGTACTTCTGTATGTTTGGAAAGGCAGAACGTCCTTGAAAATCAGGTTCTATTGGAAGTGATATAAAAAACATTCCTTTCTGATTGGATTAACTAGCCATTATATTTTTGATCCATTTTGCAGCATTGGAATGTAACTGAGGCTCTAATTTACCCGAACTCCTCCTGCACAGAAAACCCCAATGAGTTAAACAATGGACTAGAGCTCTCCAAGTCTGATGCAACAGGAGAAAGACAAGCAAAAAACAATGTACGTCCCCAACAATAGGAGAAAATCATCCTGCAAAAGAAAAGTCTGCTGGACCGGCTCTGACAGGATAGCAGAGATCCTGTCAGAGGAGAGCAGGACGGACCCGATAGCAGAGAGACAAATATTCTCCTCTTAGACAGCACAGATATAAATATGATGAATGATCATGATGCTCAATCTGCTTGTGCCTCAAAACTTGAACTACAATGTATGCTCACACCAGCTGGTCTGCTTACTCCTCGAGAAATCAAAATATTCCACTCCTGGCCACCTTCAGTAAAACATTATTTATTTGCTCCTTCAAAATTATCCAAATAATTTAAACAGCATGATAATCGCTGTGCAAAATTCATACTGGCAAAGAAGGTCTTACCTGCAAGAGCTGTCTTCCCTCTCCCAGCTGATTTATCTGTGTCTCTAGTAACATCTAAACTCTCTTAATTATTGTGTCCTTGGTAATTGTACAAGAAAAATAATTATCTCAGGATTTATCTTTATTACTCAAATGCTTTTGAGGAGAAGCAAGATGTCTTGTCTTAATTCACTGGCATTAATTAAAACGAATACAGAGTTTCCTATTAATTTAGATTTTTGTACTTCTTTCAAAGGCCTCGTCTTGCCTACTTAATTGTACGGCAGCTGATGTGTCAGTCAAAATATGTGATGAATTCCCCTTCGCCCTAAATTCCCTGACTGGGGTTCGAGCTGGGGAAAGATACAGGTCACAGCAAGTTTGTTAGAACGTGTTTTATTAATTAAGCTATTGCTGAAGCTACAATTAGTAGAATCCTGCTGTTACTGTTAATGCGGGTTCCTATTCGTGCGATGCCCTCAGCTGTTGCCTCTCACGTTCGCTCGGTGCACGCGTGTGCACACACACACAAACAGGCACGCGTAGACACACAGACACACAGACACACAGACCAACACGCGCTCACGGCTGCCAGACCATCACGACAGCAGGGAGGACAACAACCGCCTGTCACCCAGAGGCAGAGGGTTGTACTGATGCACCAGGGGCTGAGGTGCATGGTTAGAAAGTCCCTTGGGGTCCCTGCTTTCATCACTTATATGTATGTGTGTGTGTGCGTATACACGTATATATTCCTGAGCCCTTTTAACGTTGTTGCATTAGCATTTTCCAGTGGAAGATATTTCTCACTGAACACCTCTGCCCAGGCATGTCTGCCCTCCTCCTGCTAAGCAGTTTTAGGGAACATGGGGAAGCAGTGCTCCTAGCAAAGGTAATTGCTGGATCACTAGTACAGAGCCACAAATGCAGGAACAGCATCACAGCTCCAACAGCAGATCTTTCAGGGGAATTTCATGCATCATGCCTGTGCAAGGCATTAAAACGTACTTTATTTGATAGGAAATGCAGCATTCAGAGGGCAGTGTACAAGCCAAGCACTTAGGGTTTTCCTAAAATTGTTTCCCGAGAGGTTAAGTCTTGATTCTGAAAGGTCTCGTCCTTCACTGGCATTAAAGGGAAAGTCCCATCAAGGCTCAAAGGACTAGATTCAAGCTTGCCACTGTCATAAGGCAGCGACTTGTGCTGAAAACCTCTTTTCTGTAAGTTGGACTGGAGCAGCCCTGATGGCGCAGCCCCATCAGCACCAGCAGGCAGCAACAAGTTGATGGGACCAGTAGAGAGCTGGTCTTTGAGGAGCCACCATTACCTTTATATATTCCTTTACCTGTAAGAGACATTATCTTCCACTTTTTTCAGAGCAGTGCTGATTTTTCGGTAGACTTTGAGTCTACTGAAGAGTCAGGAGCGGAGCCCAGAGCCTCCCTGGATGCCAGGGGACCGAGGTAGAGGACACTTTGCAATTTCTCCAGGTTTTATTTTTTCACTACTTCATAAATACTGAAGCTAGGACGGGAAGACTGGAGGAGGAAAAAGACATCTTTTATATTTTTTTTTACAATGATTCTTTTCGCTCTCATACAAAAATCTCATCACACAATGCTGCAGTTTCCACTCCTACATTTTCTCCCTTTGTCTCTCTTTTTTTTTTTTTTTTTGTAAATATTTCAGAGGTTCATGATTATAGCGGCTACCTGTGGGCACATACAAGAGAAGTCTGTTGAGGACCTAATGCAAGAGCAAGACGCTGTGTGCCATTTTTCAAGTGTGTGCAGGTAGGTGAGCTATTGCAGACCCAAGAATTTTAGAAATAGAACCAAGGTCAACCAGGAAAAAGTGCAACTGTCAGGAAAAAAAGCGAGGGAAATTGCTTTGGGGTCACCATGCTGCCTGAAAATAATGATTTGTAAAACAGAGCAAGAAAATGGACTCCAGGCATTTGTAGCTGCTGTGCTCTGCAAGATGCATACTTACACACTCTTTAAATTACAAGGCAGTGCCAAGAAGCATTCCTGATCTCAGAGAATCATGAAATCATTATGGTTGGAAAGATCAAGTCCAACTATAAACCCATCACCGCCGTGATGAAGCTCTTCTCCCTGTGGGAGCAAACATCCCACCTGCCGGTTCAGGCTTCGGAAGGGAAGTCCAGCAGGAAGCTTCTCATCACAGTTCGTCTGGGCCCCTGGCTTCTTGGACCTAAAAACATGATCATCCCTGTGTGCGATGGCCTCACCACACTCACCAGCCATCTCCTCCACTCTCCACTCTCCCTTGGTGGTACTGCTGCATTGATTTTCTTACATCCCAGCCTGTGTTTATCCTGTTTTACCTTGGTTTAATTTGGAGGAGAAATTGCAAATCAAACCAATTTCATTCTAATAAATTAGATTCGTGACGCTTTTCCCAGTTTAGGATTTTTCTTTTTTTGATCTGAATTAAATTAGCAGACCGTCTCTTTGAAGACAAGCAATCAGGATTCAGCAGCATTGCAGAGCATCAGATTTCTCTGCCATACAATATAAATAATACATGCATAATTCTATATCATACAGTGAATAAAATCATAATTAATTTCCATGGGGTGTTTTTAATTATCTTCTTGTGTGTGTGTGTGTATCAGCCTGAAAAGAAAAGGAAAAAAAAGGCTTGTAAAGAAGGTCAATTTGAAAGCACACTGCACCATGCTAATTGAAAATCCTATTTGCACATTCTCTACTATGAACAAATCCTCATCATTAAGGTCCTGCCAAAAAACAAATGGAAACCTGTTATTATCTCTGGTAGAGCCCAAGAAACGTTTGACGAGGCGCTTACCAACATGGTTTAACAGATATGGTATTGAGGGGCTTACGGTTGGACTCAATGATATTAAAGGTCTTTTCCAATCATAATAATTCTATGATTCTATGATTACGAGTCAGTGATTACAGAATGGAGGGGTCTTATTGATAGCAGGGCACATCCTACCAGCAAAACCAACTCCTATCTCCTCTCTGTAATACCAGAATTAGAAGGTATCACATTTCCTTTTGTTGAACCAGGGTGGTTTTATCAAGGTGTCACTGACAGTCCTTCTGAATCCTCCCACCACTTGGTTAGCATCATCAAAGGGTAAGAAGTGATGGGCAGAGCAGAGGATGAACGGATTAAGTTCAGATAGTCACTATGGGAAAAAGGGAAGGAATACCAAGGGAGTGGAATATCCAACCTGGCATAGGCTAGGAAAGTTGGATCCATCTTTCTTTCTTCCTATGCAGTTGTCACTGGCTGCTTGGCAATGTGGGAAAGGCAGAAGTTTGTCAGTAGCTTAATATCCATCCCTCCTCCTGAAGATTTCTCCCATAGGGAGGTTGGGCTTGCTTTGGTTTGTTTTTTCTTTCTCAGCTGTGTTTTACATGCTTTTGTAAGTCAGTTCCTACAATGTATTTTGACTTGAATTTAAAACATTCAGCGCCTGTTTTGACAGGAATTTAAATGTGTTACGAGAGATTCCTCCCTTTTTTTGCTCTACTTCATTGCACAGTGATTCTGTGAATGGAAAGATTGCAGGACTAACCGTTCAGGACCATTTGCCCAAGCTGGGCGTTTAAATCTCTCCAGTGTGAGTGGGACTGAAGCCAGGCCTCCCTCCTCCAGAACACGAGCTCATTTGCAGGGTCCTTCTGGGTGCAAGCACCAAGCGGCAGAGCACTGAAATGCTGAAGCCACCTGCTACAGCTTGGGAAAGGCTTCTGGTCACCAGCACCTCGATCCAGCACACAGACTGCAGCACAAGGGACTGTCGCCACTGCTCGTTCCCATGTGCTCGTGCACTGCACTGCATCAGAAACTCCTGCACCAAAATCTAACCCTGCTGAGAGCCTCTGCTCTTTGATTCCTGTCATTTGAGGACTTTGCAGACACTTTCTGCAAAGAAAAGCTATGATATTAAAGAGATGACTGACTCGTGGATCAGTTTTTTTCATGGTGATAGAAACAACGCAGCATGGCCCAAGCTATCAGCAAATTGCTCAGACTGCCAGGGCCACAGGGGCATCAAGCAGAAAGCTGGGAACCACAGAAATTAAACATAAATTTTGCCTATGGTCTTTGGTACATAAATTGTTTCCAATACATGACACATTAGGGCTTTAAAGAATGAGAAAAAAATTCAAGAGAGGCTGAGAGAATGCAATGTCTGCAAGGCCCATGCCTGATATGTCACGTATAATGGGAAGAAATAAGAGACAGAGCAAATGCCAGGTAGGCAGTTATATCCCAAGAGATTTAAAAAGTGTCTGTGCTAAGTCGCTTGGAAAATCTCATGAAATTAAATACCTCAATGTAAAAAAAACACTCTCGTACAAAGCAAGAAGGCAGGGAGCATGCACAAAATGGAAATGCGGATAAAATAAAGAGAAATGCTTGATTGAAACAAAGGAACAGTTGCTGTCAGACCATACTGTGCTTTGTTTAAACAAAAAAACAGGTGGGTAAACAGGTTATAACGTAGCTTTAACTTGCAAATGTAGCTTTTAAATACAGAGCACTTATGGGAAGTAAGAACAGGGAAAACTTAGCACACACTGTCTGTTAGAAAGATATATTCTGCAGCGCTTTGGTTTAAGGCTAACTACAGTCAGTGGAAACCTTTATCCTCTTTCGGGTGGTTTGTGTGCCACACTGCAGATCCTCATCTGGGAAGGTAATGACAGAGGATTAAAAGTGCCAACAAGCATGATATGAAGTGATGTGGAAAACTACGATCATAGGCACATTCTTCAGCCAGAACCCAAACTGCCATGCAAGCTGCTCCAAAACTGCTGCTGGCTTCAGTGTGATCACTCAGGACTCAGAAGAAGTTAATGCTGTCACACAATCACAGAATGACAGAATGGTTGAGGTTGGAAGGCACCTCTAGAGATCGTCTAGTCCAACGCCCCTTGAGCCACGACAACTAGAGCACATGGCACAGGGTCACATTCAACAGGTTTTGAAGATGTCTGGAGAAGAAGACTCTTTAACTAGTGGTAAAATGGGTGTTACAAGGGCATTCACTGAAAATTACAGAGCAGCAAGGTGAGGGACAGTTTGTACGGGGCCAGAAGCTTCTTTATAAGTTATATGTGAGGGCAGATTTGCCATGAAGACCCTTTAAGCTTGTCCATGTGCAGTTACACTCTTCCTCAGCATAGTCGAGCCTGAAGAGCCGTTTACACTCGGTCTTTAACTGCTGCTGTCTTCCTAACAGGTCCCTACCAAATTTCACACCAAATTGTTTGCCTCTTGTGAACAGCATTGAGTAGCTTGGATGCTCCTGCTCTTCCAAGAGCAAGAGGTAAATGGATTAGTGTACCTGTGATGTAGCATCAAAGAGGAGCTCCATATCCTCTGTCTTTCCTTGTTCTCCTGGAAAGAAGTGAGTGCTTCCTGTGGATATGGCAGAGGCTTGATCAGAAGCAGAACAAAAGAGCTGCAAAAGCCAAGAGAGTCTTAAGAATTTTACGTTTTCTAGGTTTCACAAATACAAAAGCAGACAAGTGGAATGAGGCTTTGTGATCTTATTTCCCTCAATCATATTATTTCCTTGTTTCATATTTCATTTTTGCTACCTGACAAGGAGAAATACAGAAAGCAGTCCAAATTCATCTGTGTTATGATGACACAGCCTTAGTAGTAGAGGGCCAAGCGTTTTTCAGTAAAACAGGTTTGCCTCAACAGTTTCATTTTTTTCATAGTGATATAAGTCAAGACAAGTGAAAGAAATCTGTGGAATAACATGAAAAGATAGAGTGTGTCCTCTTTATCTGACACTAATAAGAAGCTTTTTTGTTATCACAAGCAAATTCTGCCTTTGACTCCCTGACCATAAATCTTTCTAACACTTTCTAATGTGATTTGGAGGCAAAAAATTAGAAGGTAGAATTTGATAGGGAATGGGAAGAAGGATTTTTGCTGTGGCCTGGATTTCCTCGGAATTCATTTCCTGGCCTGATGAAGGCAAATTTGTTTGTCAGAAGGGTACCAGCTCATCATTCTCCCTGGTCCTGGAATGAAGGGAGATGTGAGCAGGTTTGCTAGTTGCAGGACAGATGGGCTTCATTTGGGGTCTGATTTTCAATTGCCTGGCAACTTCTGGAGGTGGGCCAAGAAGCGATTGCTTGTTTTACTACTGTTGCTTACACTGTAGTTTAGGCAAAGTTCAAAAGAGTTTGCACATTCAGATAGCTGTTCTTCTTCTCTATATCCAAATTCAAAGATCCAAAGGTTCAAATACTGTATTTGCACTATATATTTGTGTGGGGTGGTCTGTGGTTAAACTGTGTGTAGGAAAAGTACTTACAGTTCCTTTAGTTCATAGAAAAAAATGATGCTCTGCAGTTATAAATGCATCTTTCTCTTTAAAAACATCTTTAATGTTTCTCAGCATGCTTATTTGTTTAAGCTCAGTTATATACACAACATCTTCCATCCACCACCTCCACCACCAGTTGCACGGATTTACTAGTTTTCAGTTCCCTTTCTTCACATACTATATGAGCAATTTCTGAATTCCTGCTTCTACTGCGCATTGCAAACAGAAAATGTGTTTGCTAGTCAACATTGCCAAAAATTGTTGAGTAAGGCTGATCAATAGGTTGAAACCTAAGGCTGTGTGTAGGCTCTTCACGTGCATGACAGCTACTGTCTGACCATGCAGCCTGCACTGAAACCAAGGATCTCAAAAATATGTATGTCTTCAAGCCAAGAAAACAAGACAGGTGAGCAAGAAAATAATAGTGTTTATATAACTATCTAAGGGCAGAATCCTGAAAGTGGTGAATTGGAGACTTCCACTGAACCAAGCTCCCAAGCCAGAGCAGCCTGAGTCTGCATTTTTTCCTGCTGTCTTGGTGACAGGTCTTTGCCACATGCCATGTAGCTAAAGCAGCACTAAACCACCAGAACAAGTTCTGGCCACTCTCTAGCCCCTGCACTGGCTACATTATAGGAACGTAGAGACTTTCATCCTATGGGACAGGATGTTTTTTCTCCCCTTGCCTCACAGGAACTTTTCTTCCTCTCTTGACATTGACAGTGTCTGTATTTGGAAGCCAACTTGCAGTATCCTCTTGTCAGACCCATAGTATTCATATCATTTACTGTTCACTTGAGTGGATCTCAGAGTATAACTCTTTAATAGTCTCCCCTGTAAACCTGAACGTAGAAATGCTAGAGGAACAAATTATTAGTTAGCCATTGTATGTATCAATTAGTTTCGTTTTTCTGATGGCTGAAATAACTTCTTATTTCCTTTTGGCCAGCCAAAATCTAAACTTCTGAGTTTCCTCTAAAAGAAAAAACAAATGACCTCTTAAAAACAAGAGTATTTCTGAAGAAGTAAAGAGCATCAAGTGGTGTAATAGCCTCACCAACTCAAGCTAAAAATGTGGGCCTATGGCCAGAAAAGAAGTATTAAAGAAAAGTTAATTTGGATACATGATGAAAGCCAGTCTTATTTCAACATTAGTTTCTCTTGCATGATGCAAATGAACCTACTTCTCTAATTGCCACAGCTCAGCTAAAATGTTGCATATTATGGGCAGCATGCTGAGAAGAATTTTAAAAATATCTGAACTCCAACAGGGAAATAGTAGCACCGTTAAATAAGGACACTCCGAAGAACTCTCTGTGCAAGTGGGTATGGCCATATTTCTTTCTGTTCATTAAAGTGTCTTCCACATTGGGAGTCACAGAATTGTATTAAAAATCATGTGCCTAAATGTCAAGCCTGCTAAAAGGAGGCACTGACAGCAGTTCAGGGAAGAAGGAGGCTCAGGTAACCAACCCAAACAAGCAAATATCCATGGAGGACTGTAGAGGATCACCTGTGTGAAAAGGGTTGACATGATCTGGGCAGGTCTACCAGGTTTTACTACTGTGCTCAAGCAAGACAAGGAACATTTGCTATTGATTTTAGCTACTTCAATGCTTTCGTTGACTTATGTTGTAGCTAATCTGGGGTTCTACTGTGAACTAAAGAAGAGGTTCAATGGAAAGAGCCTAGAACGCACTTCTCTCCAGAACTGAGAATGAAAAAAATGTATACATACATAAATACCTACAATGCACACAAGCTGAATGCATACATACATGTATATATGTGCACATATATGTATGTATTCAATTCCCTCAAGAAAAGTATAGGGAATAACACCGAACTCTCCCATGTGTCTCTGCTGAGTTGGCTAAAGCATTTGATATTCTCAGACAGAGACCTTTAGCAAACGAGGCTCTTGTGTTAGACCCAGCAACAAGACCCAGTCTTTCTTGATACTGTGAAAGCAATGTAATACAAAATTGATCTATTTCATTTCCAAAAGGCATTTAACTAGACTATGTATTTTGTTTGCCTCCAGGTTCTAGAAGTGTTGACTCCAGGTTTCTTCGCTGCTGTGCTTTATTTGCAGCACTGGCAAGCTCTTGTGGAAAAATAGTAAGCTGAAATTCAAATCACTGATAATCACTAAAGCCCTCGGTTAGGGCCAGGGTCAGTGTTCTTCCAAGACCCTGAAGCAGCTGAATTCAACAGAGAATCAACAGTGTATCTGCAAGTCATTACCAATGAGTTTGGAGTGGCATCCAAATTAAAATCTTCAGCTTTTCTAACCAGAGAACAGGGAGGCTGTGCTTCCATCTGCCCTCAGAGTCACTTCCTCTGACCACAGTTACTGAACCAAGACGCAGAGTGGTGGATTCATTACTCTCCCTTGGCAGCATCCTCTTTGTAACAAGTCACCCATGATAATCACCTGTATTTCTGAAACAAAATCATCCATTGCTGTTTGCAAACTCATATGTGCCTGGGCACGTGACAGAAACGCTTTAGGAGCACTCTGAGACTCTTCCTTCCTTGAAGCTTTTCAGAAGGGTACCAAAGATGAAGTCTTGGATCAAAACAGCTGAAGATAAACGTAGCTAAGACCTGTGAGGTTAAGCTAAGCTCATTGTAACTGGATCAGCTACCATGCTCCCATTCCTGAAAGTTCACCTACCTGCCTCTTCTGGTCTGTTTTGTGCAAAATACAGTTCCACACCTATGGTCAGATTATATCCTATTGAAGGAATTGGAGGATCAGAGTTCTGTATTAGTTTGCTGCTGGATAGCAAAACCAAGTTGTGTTGCTATTACTACTACAGCTCATAAAAAGCCCAAAGGTGACCCAGGATGTTTTATTATGAGCTCAGAATTAAAAGATTGCCTCCAGCTGCAATTTAGCCTCCAGGCTGTTTTTGCACTGAGTTCAGACTGAAGCAGTAGCAGGTAGATGTTCTTGTGGTCTTGTAGTAAAACCAGGGTGGTCCTGGCTCACATCCCAGCTCATAGGCACACACATTATCACAATGTATCACCCTTTCTGGCTTCCATGGATGGTTCTCCATGCTGTGGGAGACATTCAGAGGCCTGGAAAGATGACATTTGCCAAATACAAAGTTCTTTTACAAGCATCAATCCCTTGAAAACAGAGATGTTCTTTTGGGCCACCAGGGATATCTGAGATTATGGCATGGGTCACTTATGGCATGTGCCATCTTCTTAATTTTTACTTCAGGGAGGAAAGCAAAAGCATTGCATTACAGTAAGAGCAGGCATAGGGAAGGAGCTGAAAATACTATGGGAGACATGCAAGTAAAAAAGGACAGCAGAGGTGCTGTGGGGACGGGGAGGTCTGTCAGGGATCCTGCAGTGCAGAGAACATGGAAGGAGAAGGGGAGAACAACCTGGTGCTGAGATGGTTGTGGTGGGAGCGCAGGGGACACACACCTGTGGAAAACCAGGTTTCCTGGGATCAGTTGTTCCACTGTCAGCTTAAAACCACCTTCTTCTGCATTGTATGGAAAATGTTCCTGAGATAATACGCACTGTCATTCATGCTCATCAGGCACAGCTTCCTTTCGAGGGTGATTTCTGACATCATTTGCACAATTAGATCAAATCTTATGAGATAAATGTTGCCTTATTTAACATTACTGTTGGGCTTTTTGTTGTATTTCAGGCACTTTGTTGCAGTTTATAATTGATACAAAATTGAAGACACATTTGGTAAAGGAAAGATTCCAGGCTGTCTCCAGAACAGACATTTTGTCCCTGATCTCTTTCAGTGCTCCTAATTTGATTTTTTACTTTTTAAATCTTTGAAATTTAATTATGTCCTAGTGCTGCCTGCTTTAGGTTACAAATCTAAATCGTCAGCACTGCAAGGAGAACTGGCAAATATATTGCAGAATAAGTGTCATGTTTCCCTCCCTCATTTATTATTGATTAAAAAAAAAAAAAAGGAAAACATACATGACACAGTATCCTGTGTCACTGAGCATTGCCTTTTAATGGAGACAAGCATTACTATAGTAAGAGCAGGATATAACAATACCTGCATAAAGAAACAGCTAACAAGGGAAACATATTAGCTGTTACTAATTTTGTTTTTCATGAAAGGCCTAGGCTATCCTTTTTTTTCTTTTTTTTTCTTTTTGAGCAATAAAAAGTACCTTTGCTAAGCTCCAGTGAAGTACCTCTGCTGCTCTGCAAAGAAGTTTTTCAAAGCTTCCTCCTGTTGCATCTGTACTTCCAAATCACTGCATATCAGAGTATAAAAGTTTGCTGCAAAGTGGCAGCTAAAGCTATGACAAACAAAAATTTATAGGTGAAATAATTTGTCCTAAACCTCAGTTACATGCCATGAAAATATATGATGTTCTATTTCAGAATTAATTTTCTGTGACTCTAGGATCTCACCACTTGTTCATGTAACCAGCTCATGTGCCCCGCTCCAGGAGACTCACATCCAGCACATCTCATGCTTCTTGCACCCACCTGCATGATTCAACCTGTGAGGGCTCTTACTCTATTTCATAATGTTGACAAAAATTATGCCTTTTCCTTTAGCCTTTCGTTTCTCATGAAACGGTCCATTCAGATGTGTACCATTTTTTATACTGTTTTTTTTTTAAAAAAAAAAAACAACACAAACAACACAAACACAAACAAAAACAAAAAACAACAACAAATAGAATTAGACTGGAAAAGTTTCCGCTTTGTGTTAATGGTCAAAAGTGAGTTGTGCATGAACTGTGACCCTGCGATGCAGCAGCAGCCTTTTACACCAAGTCATTCTGTGGCTGGTGTGGCTGGTCCAAACACCAGAGGCATTCAAAGTCATTCCTAAACTAAATGAATCACCAATAAATCCATACCAAAGTTAGAATAAGGGATATCCAGACTGTTATGTTGGTAGTTCCTTTGCATTCTGCTTTCTCTATTGCACATTTTGTACACAGATGTTCTGGGGAAAATCTCAAAGAAAAGAGGCACAGCCAGCGACAGTTTGCTGTGATTTCTGACACAACGATTGGGTGGCAGCGGATGAAAATAGCAGGTGACAAATGAAAGGTTCAGCGCAAATAAAAGCCCTCTTCAAATTTGGTGGAAATTGCCTGACATAATCACTAGTTTCAGGGAAGGACTGACAGACAGATGACTGCATAAAAAAAAGATATGATTTTCCCTTGAGAAACAAAGCTTGCTTTGGAAAGAAAACAGCAGCTTAGTCTGAACTGAAAGCTCAGCTGTGGGAAGAGGGTCACATTTCTCTAAAGAAAAATGGGGTGTCTGCACGTTTTTGCCATCCAAAAACTGGTAATAAGCAGGCAAGCCCTGACTGTGACTCCTTACCGGTTATCAGGGTGCACTCACAGCTAAATCATATATCTCCTGTCAACAAAGTCAAAGTGACCATGTCTTGTTTGCTTTGCCCAGCTCCACACACTCATGGGTCAGTAGTTACTGACAATCTTCAAACCAGCTGGCACTGAGAGTCACCATCAAGCCAAGCCCTTCCCACCACTGCCTGCAAACCGACCAGCAAAAACCAGGCAGCTCCGTACTCTGCAGCCTATGAAAGTCCAGGCTGAGCTTGCCCAGCATTTTTAGGAGTCATAGCATTAAGATACGTCTTAGGACAATCTCTCCCACATGGTTGAACTGCTGTGTTTCCTCCATGGACAAAAGCAAATGTTAAAGCTCCAGCAGCTAGTGGTCTTTTGGCATTTGCTGGAGATGGCACTGAAGGGGATCATCAATTATAGTTTCAACAGAAAGCAGAAACACTTTGCAAATGGGTCTTCTGCAGAAGAGTTTACTGTGGTACCATGAACAGTAATGAGTCTGAAAATATCAAAACAGAGGGAAAAATAACAGCAGACAGCATATCAGGTGTTTCCATTCTAGTTATTGCAAACTCTAAATCAATAAAACAATGCTTCTAATTTCAGATAATTATTGTGCCAGTAGTGCCCAATTAGTGTAATAAATTGCTAGCAAATAACTGAAAGCACCTGTACAATGATGCATTTGTCTTTCTCTCACAGATATTTCACTCGCACTGATTTCCTAAACCGAGACATAAACCATGTATAATAATTCTCCTTGGAAATCAACTTCTAGGAAAGTCAAGCAAAAGAATATTTTTATATGTGATGCAAGGAAGAGAAACGCCCACAGGATGGCACAAGACTAGACAGACTCTATAACATAAAAAAGGAAGAGAAACGGGATAGGAAAGTGAAATGGGTATTTGGGTCTGTGAATTAAGCTCAAGGTTGGCTCATGGGGCAGAAGGTTTTAAGGACAGACTGCATCTGAGTCAGTTGGAAGATCAGTAAAAAGCCACGGGTTTATCTCTGAATGTGCGTGGGTGTCCATGAACCTAGGAAACTTGAGACAAGAGGATAACATTAAGGTTGTAAAATCAAGCTAAGAGAACTTAGAAACTGGCAAAATTAAAGTCATCTGAATTTTTCCTTTTTATGTTATGTCCTACAATAATCACTCATTATCTGTTCACACACTTGTCTTGCACAGGCTCTTTGCTCTATTCACTATCAGTCAGATGGTTGCCCAGATGAAGGCAATGTTGCCCTTTGCAGCTCAACCTGCTCTGTTGCAAAATTTGGACAAAGGCAGATTCAAGATACTGGACACAGCTGCCCTTATCCCATCTCTCCTGATGTTCCCAAGCACTGCAAAAAAGACTTATACACATCTCACTTGTCAGGGGCTATTTCCAGCTGTGTTTAGGTGTCAAAAAGTCAGATGTTCCAGCCCAGTCAGGTGCCAGTGAGGGCCCCCTTCACAACTGAGAGAAACAGGTAGCTCCAGATACTCTAAAGCAAGCATCTCAGGCCAGACAACATGCTCTGAAAAAGACTGCACACTAAAATGGGAGAGAAAGGCTGCTTTTTCTTTTAGCATACACTTTGACATACATCAGAAGAACAAACCAGCTGGTGCTGAGGTCCCAGCATGAAAACTATGTGCAGTTTGGGTGTTTACTTTGAACTAGATTTGGTCTGCACACCCTTAAACCAGCTATCCCCACCATATATATGCTTTGAAACTGCCCGAAGGATGAATTCAGATCATTATGCTTTCCTGGAGATAGAAGTCCACTTGGTGAATTTCTCAGAGAGATGCTTGGATGACATTTTCTCCAACTGAAATATAGCTGAGCAAATGGAAACTGCTCAGAGAGCAGAGCCATAAATGGACATGATGAGATTTGCTTCAAAACTATGCAACTGCTCTGAACCTAAACCCTGTGGTATGTGCATCAAGGTAACGAGGTAAGACTTAAGTATTTAACTTTTAGATGAGTACATTTGGTGAATCCTAGGCTTAGTGACACAGAACATGAAACCCAATCACTTTATTTTAACAGATTCAATCAAAATTATTTACATAATGCATATATCACAAACTGTTTTGAAATTCTGTTTTTTCAAACGATTATAAAGTTTACAGGGAACAAATGAAAATGTAGCAATGGTATTTTTTATTAGAAATAAATTAGATTATTGTTAATTAATTTACAGTTTATCATCATACAGGAAATTTCCCCACCAATATCAAAAGCCTGCTTCTAATTCAAAGAGCTATAAATAACACCATTTAAAGCAGGATTGGAAGGAAAATCTCTTGACTGAATGCAGAATGTCATTAAATACAGATTCAATGCAATTTCTCTCTTTTCTATAGTGTAAAGCCTCCTCGTGTAATGGTAATACACACAAATTTCTGCCAGACATGGTAGAAAAGCTTTTTTCTCCACATCCACAGTTACTTCTCTGAGAAAATCCAAACTCTGACAGCAAAACACCCCTTGGTTTTCAGGGTCTCAATTTTCTCCTAAACTCCCCTTCATCAGAACTAATGTCTTTGAAACAAATTCCTTCAAGCAGGACTGTTCGAGCATCCTTCTTTGGCCAAAAAAAAAGAAAGACATTGAGGAGCATGTCCAAAGAAGGGCAATGAAGCTGGTGGAGGATCTGGAGCACTGACCTTATGAGGAGTGGCTGAGAGAGATGGGATTGTTTAGTTTGGAGAAGAGAAGACTCAGGAAACCTCATCATTTGGAGAAGAGGAGACTCAGGAAATCTCATAACTCTCTACAACTACCTGAAAGGATGCTGCAGTGAGGCAGGGGTCAATCTCTTCTCCAGAATAACTACAGATAGGACAAGAGGAAATAGCCTCAAGTTGTGCCAGGGGAGGTTCAGGTTAGATGTTGGGAAGAATTTCTACATGGAAAAAGTAGTCAAGCCTTGGAACAGGCTTGCCTAGGGAAGTCTAGAGTCACCGTCCCTTGCAGTGCTCAAGAAACATATGAGGTGCTTAGGGACATGAGCTAGCAGGCAGGGTGGCGATGGTTTTACAGTTGGACTCGATGATCTTGAAGGTCTTTTCCAACCACAATGATTCTATGATTCTTAAAAAAATAAAAAATAAAAATAATAAAAAAACCCTACAACTTTTCTACTCAAATTTTCAAATTTTTCAAATTCAAATCTTTATGTTAGGTAAAAATATTTGTAGTATTTGGCAATTCATGTTAACAAGAAACACCAGTGACAATGTGGAAAGCTTTTCCTTCTCCTTGCTTGGTCTTGCTTTCTCAGCTGCTTGGCCCTATCCGTTCAGTGCATATTCCTGGATGATGGGTTAAAACTGCACTGGAAAGCCAAGGAAAGGAAGCAGGCAAGTTGTTATGCATGAGAGAAGGAAGCTGGCCTAATTGATGGGCTATGGAAAAGGCAAGGAGCGATGCTGTCAGATAGAGGCCAGATAGAGGGAGGTAGTTCAGCACACTGAGTTACACCATCTGGTCTGCATTGAAAATGGAAACCCAGAAAGATGTCTTATGCGGTCCTCATGGCCATGGCATGTGAGGATCTACCAGTAATAGCTGGCCAGGTGCAGTGCTGCCTACTGGCCCCCAAAGACACCCCCGTGCTCATCCAGGGCTGCCAGTCCTAGAGACACGGCTTTCCAAAAGAGCTCTGCCCAGCTCAAGAATAGCCAAAGACAGACAATTTAAGAGAACAAGGGTATCTCATGCTATTCAAAGAAAGCAGATTTATTTCATAGCTCTGAAAGAAGTGTGCACATCGAAAAAGTTCCAACTCACACATTCGTATCAACTATTTCTGCTCTCAAATAAAACTATCATTTCAGTTCAGTTGCACAATGTAGATAGAAAACCCGAAATCCTGATTCGGTTTTTGTGCCTTCAATGAGGTTGTCTAGTGATTTCCATTTCCATTCTGCTTTTGCCCATTTTCGTTTTTCACTTGCCTGCAGCTCCCCCCTCACCTGGGGGTGACAAATTCAAAGGGACAAATTCAAGAGCTGAGGGAGCTTTTCTCTGGGGGCATTCTTCAGCAGCGGATGGTGCCCCGTGCTAGTGGCATCAGGTAGGATATTTGACACCGTTGACATTATCACATGAGGAAGAACCACATGACAGCTGATGAACAGTTAGAGAGGTGAAACCAGTTGCCAGAATGCTTCTATTATTCACATGCAGATCATGCTTTTGAAAAGTGTGTGAAAGTAGCCACATTGTTATCAGTTTACGGGACTTGAGAAGCAAAGCCTCAAGAACACGGGCAAGACCTAGCATTGAAGAAAAATCCCCAACTCTCTTTCAGAGTAGAATGGTCATGTGAATTACTTTACCTACATATAGATTTATGTGGTCGGTTACTATAAATGTCTGGCTCATACAAGCACACACACACACACTTATATATATATATGCCACATATATATATATATATGCATATGCCTTATATATATGACATATTAAAGCTAATATATCCCACATCTTATACACACACACAGAAGCAAATTATACTGTCATCCAATTAAAGCTCCTATACTAACCACAAAGAATCCTAGTTTAATGTGGGTCAGCATCTAGCAATGACTGCCAGGACCAGAATCTTTATTTTGAGAATTTCTTTCTTTTGCCGTGATCATCACACTTACTGATGCAAAGACTCAGGAGCCAAAGCAAACAGAGGGCAGGAGCTTCTCCAATGTTCTTTGTCTATCGGGATTTATTCTAGCAATGGTCTTGCCTTTATGCATCACTACCAGCCGATTTCATCATCACCTCAGGGAGCTTAGTCTTGTTCTTCATCTTAGTGTTTCAGCTCTCCTCACATTATTCTTCAGCAAACATTTAAACTCACCATAACTTCACTTTTTTTCCCCTTTATTCCGGCAGACTCCTTCCCAGCTGTGACTTGCTTTGTCTCTGTGCTATCTTTTACTCAGGTTTCAAATGCCTTTTCGTTGTTCCTTGACTGAATTTGAAACTATTTTAGGAGACAGCAGAAATGAGTTACAGAAATATTTTCCTGATATCTCTCATTCCACTAGTCTCTCCTCCATCAGTTCCCCAGTCTTTTTTTTTTCCTTCCTAACAGAATTTTCTGCATTTGGATCTCTAAATAGTTCATATGTCTGTTTAGGTGGTAGTGTTCCCACTGCAAGCAACATTTCATATTTTGTGCTTCCTGTATCTCCTAAAGTGAAATCATTGCACGTATTCCCTGCTAGGATAACTCTGTGGAAGTTGTCGAGACTCTGCCAGTTCTTGCCAGAAAACCTTCTCACATAGTATATCTACCACTTTACCAGCACTAAGTCTGGCTTTATGTAATTTGCATTTTAAAATGTATGTATCATTTATTTATTATGACTATTTACAACCCTAGATTCTTCAATTTATTATGACTATTTACAACACTAGATTCTTCAATTTGGACAACATCAATAAGCAATTTAACAACACAGAGAAATTAATAACACTCTCCACTAAGCTCTGTTGTCAGGCCATAGACCTCTAGATCGATGGATTGCCTGGTGCAGTCGCAATATCCATTATTTATCTGGAAATAATTTCTTTTTGCTCAGTATGACTGAATTCTCAGAAATAATTCAGCTGGAAGAAAAGTTACCTTGTCAAAAGTCAGAATCCCAATAGTTCAGAAGAAAATTTGTCAGATCAGATCCTTCTTCTTGGATAAGAAGCAAAGATATTTCAAGAAGTAATGCTCATCTGGAATAAGTCATGGCCTCAGATCACTAATACGGAATAGAACATTTATCAACTGTGTTCATCATAGGACATATTGGTAGAGCATTAAACTATAGTAAGTTTTATTACAGCTCAAATCACATATCTGCTTTTTTCCTATAGAATGAGAAAACTATACTCTCATCCACTCAGTTTCTGTTGAGTGCTTACTTGTTTATTTAGTCATTTCTGTGGAAATAAACTAAACATTTTAATAAATATTAGTAGAGTTATATACAGCCAAGTTTTGAACACACAACCACATCAATTAATTGTGAATGCCTTTTCCTACATGTCCTAAGCAAATTGCAGTTTTCTGGCAAAACAAAATTAATGGCCCAGAATGTAGCAAAAGCAACCTCCTATTTCAGTGGTAATAGATACTATTTAGAAGAGAATTCTTTCAAGTGTTGGCTAATGACATTCTACAGTATGTTCCTCCACATAATCCACAAAATTAAGAAAAAACAGTTCTAGGCTCACTAGTTAAATGATCAAAGAAAGGCATTCATATAAACCTAGCACTTACTGAATCTGGCAGATCTGCCACCTCTGCAGAAAAAAAAAAAAAAAAAAAAAGTGATTCACTGGCAACCCATGGTAGTTTATCACGTGTCACTGGTACAGGCATTGCTATAACATGTGCTCAAGAATAGATGGTTCCTCTAAAATTTGCATTCAGAAACAACATCTGCATCTACAGATTGTAGTATGTGTTTTTTAACAAGACAAACACTGACTCATTAAACAGGTTAAAGTGATACAAGAAAGTCAGCTGAGAACTGAATGTAAGGATGCTACAAAGCTCACGTCGTTTTGCTTTACAAACCCAGCTGTAAGCACTGACAGTTAGTAGGTACAGAAAAGGAGAAAAGGTGAAGTCATGTCTGAATGGGGAGCAGCATCTGTCCTGTAGAAGAACCATAGAAAACTGACTGAATTTCTCCATCCCTGGCGAGAACCTCTCAAATATTGCATGCTGAGCTACGCAAAAAGTTTAGAACAAACTTGCTAGAACCAGCCTAAACTTTGCTGGGTTGGACCAGGGTTTATTATAGTCTATTCAGTAACCTGGAGCATATCATCACGCCAGGGGCAGAAAGATTCACAAACTCAGTAGCAGAAAACTGCGAGTTTTACCTCAAGCCTTCCCTCCTTGTTCTCCCCAACACAGCAGCGGCTCCTCCAAGTGGAAACTGTCAGGCCAGATGCAGCTGTCCTGGGCACACCTGGATCTTTCCTCTTGTCTCAGGCCACCAGAAAACATTTCCGCCCCACCAGAGTATCAAAAGGTTAAGCATATGATTGAATTTTAGCTTGTAGCTTCTTAATTACTAAGGGAAAATCCCACACAGAAAAAGAGACAACATTTGAGTGAGGGAAGCAGGGAGGAAAGAGAAGATAGAATTAGAAAATGCTTTTTGACTTTCATTGCAGAAACACAGGAAATGCAGTTCTGATTGATACATTTTAACAGATATTTCTTTGGGCCTCAATTAAGTCTCGAGAGGTCACTTCAGGTTCCAAGAGACTCCCTTCTTCAGGAAAACAATTGAACATTTGGAGTAATTTAACACATACAAAACATTACTGGTGAAATCTAGATGTTTTGCAAACACTTATTACTTTTTTTTTGAATTATTACTCATCTTCAGATAGCCCAACACTTTGATTCATTTCATTTTTGACTCCTTATATGTGAAAGACCTAAATAAAACTCTGTCATACAGTGATGAAGAAACTTGACAAAAAGATAAAAGTGTTTGGGGCCAAGTTCTGCTACAAGTTAGCATTGCAATCTCACTGGTAAGAAGCAGGATTGGACTTCTACCACTCTGCAGTGAGTCCGGGATTTTTAGAAAAAAAAATTAAATATGTTCCCACTTTTAACAAATATCTAACTGAAGTTATGCTGAATTTTATCAGGGCTTTTCTTGGTGAAATATTTATTTTTTATTCCACCTTCCAGCAGCAAGAGGGGTCTCTAAATCCCACAGTGCTATAGAAACTAGACTTCTGAAGTTAATATCACCATATCACCTCCTTGTAGGATGGGAATGTACCCAAAGAAAAGACTTTCTGTTTTCCTTCCTTTCTTCCTTTCCTTCTTCACTGAAACCAAAACAATAATTTTCTTTGTGACTTAGCTATTATTTAATAATTTTCCATACTCTTATTTGTACACCTGAGAATCTATCCCTTAAAAATGTTCAAATTAAGAAAAGATGCTATTCTTCAAATACTAGGAGAAATCATATTATTTTTAGGTTGGTGCATACAAACATTATACATGTATTTTCCCCAGGCTCTTTTTAAAACCAGTCTGTTTCCTGCTTAATTAAATGCAGGCGGGTTAGTAGTATGAAACTGTGCACCAGCAAAAGCAGGAAAAAAAAGTACTCCTGGAAAAAAAAAAAAAAGACTTCATAAAATCCCTTTTCTTGCGAGCAGTAAGAAACATCCTCCCTTGGTATGTCCCATCATCTTTCAGATTTCCTGTACCCAGAAAGAGCCTGCTAGACATGCTGATCTGAATGAAGTGGCATTTGTGGATTACTGCACACTGTAACTGAGCCTTCCCTTGGAAGTTCTATGAGAATCTATAACTTGCTGTCTACACATGTAAAGATGAACCAGAAAAAAGAAAAATACAGTGACTGTTCATACAGAATATATTTTCACATGCATGGCGATTTAATATGGCTGTTGTTCTAACACCTTCCAGAGTCACTATTTAGTTTAAAATGTTTGAAGTATTTTCACAGCCAAATTAATGAACATGCTCCCTCCCTCGCATGGCAGAATTTGCTCCGTCTCTTTTCCAGGTATTGAGGGAAGGCTGACTAGCCAGTAGTTCCCCAGATCATTCTTCTTGTTCTTCTTGAAAACAGGAATGACATTTACTTCCCTCCAGTTCCCAGTAACCTTCTCCAATTCCCATGACCTTTCAAGGATTATGAAGTGTGAGATTTCAGCGCCATCAGCCAGCTTCCTCAGCACTTGTTGATGCCTACCATAAGGTGCCATGGATTTGTTTATGTCCAATTTGCTTAAACATTTCCTAACCTGATCCTCCTCCAAGAAGAGCAAGTCTTCGTCGCTCCAGACTGGAGCTTCCTCTCCTGGAAGGGGTCCTCAGACTTCATCGCTTCGTCTGGTGTCAGGGACCTGCAGTTCCTGAAGTCTTACCAATAAACACTGAGCTGAAGCAGGTATTTCTACACTGGTATTTTCAGCTTTTTCCATGTCCTTGGTCACCAGGACACCTGCAGCAGTGGGCTCACATTTTTCCTAGTCTTTGGTTGGTATGTACCTGTAGGAGCCTTTCTTGTTGCTCTTCACATATCGCACCAGATTCAGCTCCAGATGGGCTTTGACTTTTCTGATCCCATCCTTGAACATTGAGTGTCTCCGTATTACTTCTGGGTTGCCCGTCCCTGCTTCCTCCTCTTGCACACTTTCTACTTTTGCTCGGGTTTAGTCAGGAGCATCTTGATCATCCATTGCAAATCTCCTGCCACCTTTGTTTGATTTCCCATTTGTGAGGATGAACTCTTCTTGAACTTGGAGGAAGTGATCCTTGAATATCAACCAGCTCTCCTGGACCCCTCTTCTAAGTAGGATTGTCTCCCATGGGCTTCTCCAAATCTGATTCCTGGGCGAGCCAAAATCTGCTCTCCTGAAGCCCAGTGCTGTGATCCTGCTGTTGACCTTGTTCCCTCCCATCCCGAAATCCATCACCTCCTGGTCACTGGAGTCAAGGTTTCTCCTGACCTTCACAAGGTCATAGCTATTATGAAAAGGAATTAACTTTCCTTTCTTCAAGCTGCCAACCCAGACTGAGTTAGGTGAACACCTTGAGAGATATAACAGCCCAAAATCTTCATGCCTCAATAAGGAGTTTTGATATGAGACTCCCTGAGATCTGTATATTTCCGTTGTCATCTTCAGCTAGACAAGGCTCTCTGTGCTTATGATTATTCTTGTTTAAATTACCAGACCATGACCTGACTCCTCTCTGCTATTGAACTCTGTGTGCCTACTGGGTAGAGAAAAAGAAGTTGTATCTTCCTCAAGCATTTCAGGTACTCCTAGAATTTTTCAGTCAAAGCTTTCTGCGAGCATTAGGGCAATATTCCACTTTTGAAGAGAGCAGTGCTGATCACAGAGCTGAAATATGAAAAAAAAATGCCTGCACTTGAAAAAAACTGAAGCATGCAGTTTTAAAACATTCCTTTCTCAATGCCTGATTCTAGTATCTCTGCATTCTTAATACAGATTACAATGAAAATTTTTGTGACATGGTGTTATATGTTCCACCACAACAGGCTCAGAAGATCCAAAAAGGGGCCGTCCTAAACTCAGCCATGGCAATCACCTCTAGTAAGTAAATTTGCCTCCATATAATTGTTTCGCTCTGTTATCCTAAGCTTTAGTAAGCCTTTCCAAGTGTCTGTCCCCATTCCCTGCTATTATCACAATGTTTCTGTAGATTCTTCAAATGGCCACATCTACCCCAGAAGGAGTTCTAATGAGTTTTAATGAGTTAGGGATATTTAGTGCTACAAGATTTCTGCTTTTTATGGATCATGAATATGAGAAGCCATTATGAGTGGCCAGGAGATCAAAGCAGTGTTCAGTAAGTGGCATCCTCTAAAGCAGCCGTTACTGTAATTCACATTGTTGGATGACAAAAAGTCCACTGAAAGAAACTTGTATGCCTCCCCGTTCAATTGATTTCCATTAAAAAAAAAAAAAAAGGCAGAAGAGGTCTTCTAATCACAGAACGTGGTTTTGTTCCAACTACAGCTTCATATCAGCTGGCAGCCTGAAATTCTAGATGTTATTGTATTTCACTGCAAGGCACAATAGTGTTCAGATACTTTTGACTATGAACGAATTGGTAAAGTTCTTTGGCTATTAGTGCAGAATAAAGAAAACCTCTGTGCATGCACCGACTATTCACTGGCAAGTATAAAGAAAACTAATTATTTTCTGTACTCCAAGCCATACCAATTATTTTAGACTGACACAAATAGTTTTTTTATGAGCTTTTTGTACATCATTCAAATGCGTTATGGTTTAATAACACGAATTTTGGAGAACTAAAGCAGATGATTACTTAACTAAAAATAAATCCAGAGCCTATGTATCCAAATGCCATTCAGGACATTAAAAATTGATTGTGATACTTGTAAGGAGTTTGATCCTCAGCCCACTGAAGTCTATGTGAATTCCTTTGAATCATGTCCTTCATGTACAAACATAGAGTGCAGAGGAAAGATGATCAAATAATCCACTAGTCTGATATAGAAAAATATGTCTTTAATTTCCAGTATGCTTTTGATAGTGATAGTGAGATAGCGATAGGCTCAGAGGATGTAGGATGACATCTCTTCTTGGTATCCCATATAGAACAACACACAGAGATAGCCTTCTTGCACAGAGCTAAGGAAAATTGCTATCTTGATTTGCCATACTTTTATGTTTGGATCTTTAATGCTGTTTCTAATGACAGCAGTTAAAACTAACTTTTCATGTGGCCAGGATGCAGTCTTCTCCTAACTCTAACCAATATTATATATGCAACTCAGAAGAGTTATTGACTTAGATTTTGGATGACTTCAGATTGTCTATTATAATATAATTGCAATATTACAGAAGTTGCCTATGCGCATTGTGCAATTGAGTATCCCAAGGTTCGACATACCCTAAACTTGTCAAGTTGACTCAACTACAGTTTTGATCCTTCTTGTTTTCGTGAGAAATTACTCAGCGTACCAGGACTCTTGTCGCAGTTCTCTCACTTGCCTTAAGCAGAAATCACTAATGGTTTATTGTTGCTAACTGCAGAGCTAAATGAGCTTTCTCTGTAGTGTGTCTGGTTGATTTAATGTTATAGCAATATTTAAAGCATGGGCTTTTACCTATGAAATGTTGTACTGCTAGAACAGTTTTATTGTTTTTCAATATTAATAGTTCAAATGTGCTTTAAACTTCTAATCACTATTCCAGTATTATAAGCTAAGTGCAAACATACTGCTCTCAGACGAGCTACATGCAAGAAATTTGGACTGATATTCTAAAGGAAGGTTCCTATTTTTCAATAATATTTTGAAGGATTGGAGTGCTATTTGCATGGAAGCCATTTATGAACAGGTAGTGCAAAAAGTGCTGTTGAAAAGAACTGGGGAATTTAGAGCGAGCTTTGTAGATGTCTGAAAACTGTGTGCTATTAACAGAGCGGGCTTCACAGAGCATACTATGAGAAGGACTCATTTCTAGAACTTCTTCCCTAAAATACCGTAACGGAGTTCTCTTTTGGAAGTTTGGCCTCCTTGCTCAACCCCCCTGCTCCAGCAGGGACACCCAGAGCACGTGGCACAGGGTGGCATCCAGGCGGGTTTGGAAGATCTCCAGAGAAGGAGACTCCACAACCTCTCTGGGCAGCCTGTTCCAGGGCTCTGTCATCCTCCTCATACACAAGCTTCCACCGCAGCCCAGCAAGCACACATTGGCTGATGTGTGCACCGTGAGCGTTGATTGTGTTTTTCTGCGAATTTCTGTTTTAAACTGTGGGAACGGTGAAAGCTAGAACTGTGAAAGCTAGGAATAACAGATTAGCAGATAGAGAAACCTAAAACACAGGCTGGACACACCGATCTCTGGTTGGTTACCTGTTGTCCGTTAGCAGGATTGGACCCAGATAGCAATAGGTTCAAGGAATTGGCTGGAGGCCGGGGGAGGGAGCGCGTGGACAGTGTATGCCTTGCTCACATACTCGGAGAATATATAAGTTTGGTCTGAGGCTCAATAAAATGGCTTCTGGTCCTAAACCTTTAGCCCCTGCTCCTTTCGATGACTCCCACACTAGTTTGAAAACTAGTTTATTTCTTTTTATTGTTCACCAAATAATCAATATTTCTCTGTATTTCCAGGGAAGACTCATGCATTTTTAAGAGGAATGGTTGCAGACAAAATTGGTGGCTGCATTATATAATACTGTCTTCCTAGAAAAGAAATCTCAAATCCCTGCATGCACAGCAGCCTGTATAGGTGTGGTTGTATCATCTCTGTACTGTGTTTGATTGGGAAGATGACAAATCTGGAATAAACTAAAGAGCAGCAAAGTGCACTGCGAGCACTTTGATTGATGCACTGTACCAAGAAACCTATAATGACAGCATCTCGTGAGCAGGCTTGGTCTACGGGAGACCCAAACTGGATTCAGCAGCTTCTGCAAAAACACGAAGCTCCAAGCACTGCAACCTTTCTCTGATATCGTGGTTCAGGATCAGTAGGTAGGGATGGAGGTATAACAAACTGTTGTTTTACATGCAACACTAGGAACGAATCTCATCAAAAGGAGATCACAAAATCCTTGAGTTGCGCAAATCCCTAGAGGCTATCTATAGCTAATTTTCTCAGCTATGTTGTTTCTCCAAGCTCCCTGTAATAACAAAATGACACTTATACCTTTTAAACAACATATTGTATAAATTTTAAGTGACACATAACACTCCCAGTAAACCGAGGAAAATGACAGCATTGAATTCCCAACAGCTATCATAATGTATTAGCATTTTTAGAAGAAAATTACTTTTGAGAAGACAAATTTTGAATGAAAAAACGTGAATATTGAAGGTGTCAGCAGAGCATGGGATTTGTCTTCAGCATTTTGCTTCCTGATCGCATAACTCCATTCAAAGCCAAGTAAAAGCACTCTTGATTTAAAAGATATGCATGATTACAGGGGATTAATCTCAGTTCTGATCACATATTTGTCAAAAGTCAGCTGTTAGAGCTTAGGAGAGATTCGTGTTTGAGAGAGACTGAAGAGCTTATCAGTTCCTGTCACAGAAAGCTGGCCTTTCAAACCACACAGGAAGAGATGATAATTGAGGAACAACTGTGGTAGTTTTGGGTGCAGCATCTCTTTGTTTGCTGCTCCGTCCCATGTGCTATACAAGTGAACAGCTTTGCTGCAGTGACAGGGTCTAAGTCACAAGCATCAGCCTGTTTGGGTCTTGAGCTTGGCCAAGAAACAGCCCTGAATAACCAGGTAACTGGGAGATGGAGGGCACCAGCCCTGCTGTGCCAAGCCAACATGGAGGAGAGCTGTGTGTTTGCACCTACCTGTTCAGCTCCAGCTGGGAGCAATGCTGATGCTCTCCGTTGCTTTGCTGTTTGTTTCTATAGTTGCTAGCTGACTCTGTCTGCTTTTGTTGCAAATGAAGGTGGCTGGGGGAGTTTTATACTATATTGCAGAGGGGCTTGTGGCCACTCACTTTTGTTGTGTAGGTGATGTGAGGCCTTGGGCCCCCTCTGTCAGAAACATGCAGTGATGGGCACTTTCCGAGGAAGGTGCCATGCCGCTTACATTGGCCTCTCAGTAATACGCTCAGAGCTCAAGGCTAAGGCCAAAGACTGCATTCCTGCACATACATTCCAGCTATGGTATAGGCAATACATGGAGAAACTCCAAGGGTCTCTTTGAAAACACTTGAATGTAGAACAACCTTTGAGCTGCAAGAAGTGTTGAATTTCAGGAGGACACAGATGATGTTTAAGGCCAGCATAGGTACCTTAACCCTGCACTCTCAGTCTAACATCATGCCCATGCGTTGTCTTGCTTGGAATATGTCCCTACAGCTTTTGCACTATGCAATAAGGGTAACTGCTGAATCAGCAGCTCTGCAAGAGCACAGTAAGGCAGAAAAGGTTTCTAGGCTGCCAAATTTTCTCACAAGCAGTGACATGGCATGGAAAATACAAGGCACTCAGCAGCAAGGAGCAGGTAGCATGCTGGAAGGCATTGGAGATTGCTGTTCAGAGAGCAAAGGGCATGTGTAAACTGCCCGGAAAAGTGAAAAGTGCCATGCTGTGGAAACAAGGCTAATGAGTCCCCTGGGAAAGCACATTTTCTATACAAACAGCCAGACACAAAGTGAGGTGATCCACTATTCATGAACAGAACAAAACACGCTCCAGGGAGTCTGGGCGTTTGATATGCAGACTAAGTGGAGACCCAGGTCACTGCTGTGCCACTGATACTTGTATCCAAACAAACACGCTGCACAACGACAGATGTTTGCATCAGCAGTGAAAAACTGTAGATCCAAGATTGGTGTTAAGAAATATCTGGAACTCAGATAATTAAAACCTAGAATATGGAACTGAGGGACTGAAACACTTAGCACAGTCTGACCTACTCGGCACAGCCTGAAATATAAGAGGAAGAAATTCTGGTGTGTTGGGATTAAAGAAGAAACTGCAGCAAAGAAACAGATTCCAGGGAAAGCATTTCTGTGGAGAGGGAACCCAGGTGTTCAAATGAATGCATAACTTATTGTAACAGAAATACAAGTTGGCCAGAGGTCTGGAGTGGATCTTCCCAAAATAAGCTCTCCAAAGAAGAACAGAAAGCTTTTAAGTTCCGAAAACTTCCATCAGAGTATTCACCCATATTCGTAACTCACTCAGCAAAGAAACCCACAGGACTAAGTCAGGCTGAAGAAAATTTTAAAAGCTTTAGAGAGACTCTTCTCCTACCATCCATTGTGTCTTTGCCTATTTTCGTGCTTTTTCTTGGTCAGTCCTGAAGAAATCTCTTTCTTCCTCCAAGAGGGCTATGTCTGATCCAGATGCTATCTTTTAGAGATATATGAAATCTTTGATAAATCAGTTAGTGTGGTTTAGCTATGCATCTGATTTTTTAAAAAAGAAGGATATAAAAAGGGGCTGGGGACTGAAATCCAAGTTTAATCACATTAAGCCAGAGTTATGCAATTTGAACTCATACTTTTGAATGTGATCATGGAAAGGGGGTAAGTCTCAGTGATAAAGTCATTACGAAATCCCTGCAAGATGGCAAATGAAAATAGCCTCCACCAAATATCGTAAGAGATGCAAAAATATTGCCACAGCAGTCACAGGGTTTCAGATCAATGAAGTTAAATTGAAAGTCATATTTGTATCCTGATGAGAAGACCAATATAAACTTATCTAGCAGCTAGCTGGCATAAATATCTGCAAGATATGCACTGTAAGTCCTTAATAGCATTCATTATGGTTAATAACTTGATGAAGAAAGAAATCCTTCTGGCTTCAAAACCCCGAAGATTTATGAGGTTCATTATAAGGCCTGTGAATATACAGCGTTTGAAAGTAATAACAAGAAAAATACTAAGAAAGCAGAAAAGGTCAGATAAATACCTGTGAAAATGAAGAATGTTGGCCACATTCAGAGGAAAAGATGTGTGGGAAAATGAAGTAATAATCACCCAATATATTTTTAACCAAAAACTCTCGAATAAACAAATTTACTGGTGGATTAGAAGAAACCTTCTCACATAGGTGTAGTTAAAAGAGAGGAGAGGTAGTTGAAATGAACAATGTAAGTTTTCGTAGTGGGGGATGATATTAAATGAAGCCCTACAAGAATCTCTGCAGTAGCCTGTGCTCTTCAATATCATTTCTGATCTTGAGAAGAGGGTGAGGTGAGGTCTTCCTATAGTTGGGGAAGACGCTGGAGCACAAACCTTATGGGGAGCAGCTGAGAGAGCTGGGGTTATTTAGTCTGGAGAAGAGGATGCTCAGGGGCAACCTTATCAATCTCTACAACTACCTGAAAGGAGGCTCTAGTAAGGTGAGTCTGTCTCTTCTCCAAAATAACTACCAATAGGACAAGAGGAAATAGCCTCAAGTTGTGCCAGAGAAGGTTCAGGTTAGATACTGGGAAAAATTTCTATAT
>NW_010584407.1:559772-586001 GCF_000705375.1 Tinamus guttatus | reverse complement strand
GGAAGTGGTGGAGTCACCATTCTCGGTACAGTTCAAGAAATGTGTGGATGAGGCGATTAGGGACATGGTTTAGTAGCCATGGTGGGGATGATGGTTGATTTGATGATCTTGAAAGTCTTTTCCCACCATAATGATTCTATCATTCTACGATCTCATAGAAAGGAGATCTCAGAGTAGGTATTATTAAAACATCACTTCCACAACCACTGTTGGTATAAATCAAGTGCTAAGGATTGCTAGGGAAGGAACAGAGAACAGAAGAGTGCCACTGTGTAAGTTCTTCTGCACCCATATCTTCAATATTGTGATTTGTCCTTCTCACATCAACACAAAACATAAGCAGAGGAAGATGCAGAGAAGAAGGAGAACAAGGTACTTTCTTCAGTACAAGGAAGTACCGAAAATGCATAAGGAGACCTCAGCTTAGGAAAGAGACGACCAAGGAGGGAAAGACAGATGTCAATAAAATCTTGAGTGGCAGGGAGGAAACAGCTACACAGTGTCTGTATTTCCAATCAAGAGCTAAAAAGCTCAGGATGAAACCAGCAAAGTGGATGCTTTACATGATGATTAAGCTGAGAAATTCCTATCAGCTCTTGGTTTATGTCCAGACTTATTTCATGCAGGTCCTCCCTGCATCTATTCCTACCTCTTGCTTCAGTGCCTTAGCTAGTGGTCCCTTTCATGTTTTCTGGGGAGTCTAGCTAGAACAACAAACATAAAAAAAATATCTTAATATATGCACAGAAATATCTTAATATATGCCAGTGACAAGAAACAGTAGAAAGAGCTATTGGCTTCTACTCCTTTTGCTGCACAGAGCATTTCTCAAGATTTGGATCTGAACATTAAGTCCACAGAACAGAAACATGGAAAAGAGTTCTCCTCCATTTCCCATCACTGTTTTCAGGACTAAAGGGGGAATGGGCAAGCCAGCTGCTTCACATACATGAAAACTGCAGAGATTTATGGAAGTCTAAACTTCTATTAATATTAACTGAGCATCAGCATGAATAAATGGTGAAAACATGACCAAATTTTTACATATTTTAATGGGAAAGTAAATGGTTTGCATTTGGTATAGAAGAATCCCCTTTGTAAATTTGAAGCCTTAGTCTCAGAATAAAAAAGCATCGGATTTATTTCCAAAGAAAAAAGAATCAGTTGTTGTTTGTGCAGACTTTTTTTTTTATTTTCCCCGGTGCTGTTCTCAAAGCTGTATTGCCTTAAACCACGTGAAAGCGCTCAACTCAAGGCAGTGGTGCACTGCTGAAAGTCAAGGTCTCTGGCATGAGGAACGCTGGGCAGCATCACTAACAGATGGTGCTCCCGATCTCCTTATCTAATAGCACCAACCCTTAGCTACATTGCTTTTCACCACCTTACGCTTCAGGTCTGAGTAACATTGCAGCAATCTCTGTCATGCCTCACTGCGCCGCTTCTCCCACACCTCAATCTGCTCAAGTGGCTGTCGCCTGTAATGCATTGCTGCTAACCGAGCTGCAAACCCTCAGCCTGTCCCCTTCAAACTGCTCCTGGTAGCGTGGAGAAAATATTGCTCTGCACCATAGCAATCTTCCAGGGGTGCAAAGTGGCGTTTAGTAGCAGTCAGGATCTGAACTGAGGTTTTTAAACTAGCTGTTTATTTGGAGAGTCACAAAACGAAAGGCACATCGATCCTTTCAAGTGCGAGGCGTTCAACTCAAGGAAGATGAAAAGCTATAATCCACTGACTATTGCTTTGAGGATATTTGTTCTCATATTCCCACTTTCTTTTAACATGTCATCTTCTAGCGAGACTTTCATCTGTTTACAGGTTCTTCATTCATGTTTCAGATGTATCAAGCTGCAGATGCTGTTCATATCTGGTGGTGACAGCACATTTGGCAGAATATTTAAAACTGGCGTCTTTCCCCAGTGTAGTCAAGGAGTACTCGAAGTAGTCCATGCAGTTTGGATCATTTGCGCTGGTACAATGCCATAGTCTCACTGAAGTCAGTGGTGTTATGTTATCAATGGATGCACTTTTTACAACTAGAAAAAAAAAGGAAAAGAAAATATTTGCTTCGCTCTCTCACTGCTTGGCGTAAAGCCGAAGTTAATACTGTATATAAAAATATCCTAAAAATATCCTGAATGTGAATACATACAATTACAGCTAATATTGTGACTCAGCTTACAGGTGGCATCAATTTCAAGTTATTCTGCCCCCAAATTAGCCCTGCTCAGAGCAAAGTGCAGACCAGAACGCTTCAGTGAAAAGCAATAAATTGCTGAATTGATTCCTTAAGATTATATTCCTGCCTTTGCAGCAGAAAATGCAGGATGTTTTCAGTTAATGTAATAAACAGATAAGTAGCCTTGCTAGTTATTTAGAAATATTTCTTTTTTTAAATAAGCAGTGTTGGAAAAAGACATTAATCAGGGTATTTCAGAAACGATGTATTTATCAGAGATCTGGGAAAAGCTCTCATTATTTAATTAAGTAGTAAAGCAATTATAGAAATAATAGACCATGTGTGCATGTAAAAGTAGTACAGTATTTTCTTGAGTAAATCACAGATGTCATACATACTACAGTGCACACCACATAAGCTGACAGTTTTTAAGTCCAGATCCTATTATTTTTATATTTTTTATATTAGAAAAATAACAAAATATGATGTAAAACATCCATGGAATATTACTGTTAATGTTTTACCTAATAATTTGCTATTAATTAAGCTTCTTTGCATTCTGTGGAATTATGTTGCTTTATACAAGTGCCAGACTGATTCTCAAAATTGTGTCAGTAGTTTCTTTTCAAGGACATTTATAAAATGCTTTTTTCCCCGATAGGCTGGGGGAAAAAAAAAAGTTTTAAAGCATAGGCACCTCGGAGCAATGATCCCTATAAGAGCTGCAGAGTATACGTGAGTGTTGTGCTTCACCGCCTGTGGAACAATAAAGCAGAATACTAGAAGAATACTAAAGCCAGGCACATGCCACAGTAGCTAATACTAAAGAGATTTGTCTCATAAAACCTGAAGAAACATAACCTAAAGTGATAAATGTGTGATTTGCATACGGTAGGAGTGTCCAGAATACTGCAAGCAGAGCAAAAGAGAAAGTTTTGCAGCAGTCTCACATGGCTTATCTGCTGTGTAGAAGTCTGGATAGTTTTCTTGAGTCAGATTTAAAATAAATGTGTTTTTACTTTTAAGCATGCAAGTCGCTTGTTAAGGAAAATTAGCTGAGTTCTCACTATAAAGAAAGCATGTGTTTCATTTAGCACAGTAAAATTTTAATAATTGTTGTGTGAGAATCATAGTGGAAATCACTTTGGAGAAAACAGGCTGATATTCAAAAGTTATTATCACACTATTATCAGAACACTATTTATCACATACAATATTTCCACTCAGATGGGTCTTTGGCCATATGTTTTAAGTCTGATATTCAACTCAAGCCTACAATGCCCCATTAGAGCAGTCTGAGAGAAGAGACCAACTCATCATCTTGTGGCAAATCAATCTGAAGAAATAAAACGCTGTATGAAAAACAAAAAAAAAAACCCAAAAACCTGACTTAGAGAAGACTGATGTGCAAAACTACTCTCACCAAGGTGCATCTGGAGTCTCTGCCAGGCTCTCATGTATTTGCACATCTCTTCATTTCTGTGATTAGGGTACCACAAAGACCTGCAAAAATTCATGTGGCTTGCAGCAAGGCCTCAGATTTCCTCTGGCTTTTAAGAATATTCAGTGGAGGAGTTCTGACAAATAACTCCTTAATGTGGTGTGATTTATTCAAGTTTCTCTCCAGATTGCCAAAACACACACACACCCTGCCAAAGTTATGCATTTCATGGCACTAGATGGACTGATGGAGCTGCTCACCCTGAGAGAGAGGTGCAGCGTGTACCCTCACCACCCTGGTGAGCCCTGTACTGGGGACAGCGCGGATAAGGAGTCCTGACTGCAAAAGCCTTCAGAGATAGCTCTTGCAACAGGCTGGGCTAAACCAGAGCATTCAGGGCAGAGCTGGCTGGTTCCCGCACCAGCTGTGACATTTGGTGGAGCTGAGAAGCAGCAGAATACGAGATGACCCTGGGCTTTATGTTACCCACCAAAGCTGGAGATGGTACCAGGGTAGTGATTGACCAGCGGCTCTCCTGAGCCTACCAGTCAGGGTAAGACCTCTGTGCCACCACAGCAACCCCCCTTTCCTTTTTCTTCTATTTTTTATTCCCTTTTGTCTGTTCTGCTTGTTAGCCTAGTGAGATGAAGGCTTTTTTCATCTTGGGAAAACAGAGATATGAACAGACCTATGAACAAGATATTTTTATGCAATTGCAATCTCGGTCAGCTTCTGATATACAAATAGCAGTAAGAAAAAAAATCACAATATCTCTAAATCTCTAGATATTCCTGTCCTGGGCATGTCTGTATTAATCAAAGAGCTCAACGTCACAAAATCAAAGAGCTCAACATCACAAACCGTCTCCATAATTTATCCCGCTGTGTTTGGGGTTTTGTACCAAAATGCCATCTTCACAGTCAGCTTGATCAATCCCTATTTTAGTAATGTAAAACTTTACCTCTGAAGATTACTACTATATTTATGATCAGCAGGGGCTATATGGGTTCAAGGTTTTAAACTTCTACCCTGTATTATTACACCACGTTCTAGGAGTTAAAAAAATAAATGCCCCTAAACCTTGCTGTGTCTGAATTGTCAACTACATGAAGGTCCCTCAAGTAACGAAATCTTGTCTTAATCTGCAGTATAGTTGCTAGAAGAGATCAAGTGACAGAAAGGAACCCTGACCACCCTGGAGAGAACTGACCTGCACGGGTTCAGATAGCTGTGGTAAATTAAACAAGTTCTTGCTTATCTAAACTGCAGCCGGGACCTGTAACATAGCCCACAGACTAGAGATCACCTCAGGTCCTCTGAGGTTATCCCTCTGCACCATATCTGCTGCCTGATGAGCTTGTCTGCTCTTCTCAGAGTCCTCCCACAGAAGCCCATGCTGTAGCAATAGCTCTGCGTGATAAATGGACTCAGGTCCCAACAGTTCTGGGTTAAAAGATCTCATATGACCCGCAATAGAAATACAGCACTTCTGAAAGGCATCGTTCTCCCACAAGTACCTACAAGAAAGACTGCCTGAATAATAATTTTTCCCATAGACTGGAGTTGCTTCAAAGGAAACTGTTAAAGTAAATGCAATTAGTATGTAAAAAGCTAATTCTTGACCTACTGGCCAAGAAAAAAATCCCATCTGAGCCCGGCATTTAATCATCACATACCAGACATGCATTTATCCTGTGCAGGCTCATGTAGTCAAGTTAGAAGTCAGACTGAACATCAACCTTTCAGTGAACCGAGCTTAATGTACTAATGCCAGTAACTCCTTAGATATAACCCTGGTGTTAATATTGAGTCGCTCTATTTTAAGCAAGTCACTTTGCCTCTCCGCTCTTCTTCCTCACTGCAAACGTAGAGTTGTTACCATGAGGTCTGTTCACTAATTATGGATATGGACTTGTGAGGCACTCTGGGTACTCAGAAAAATAATTAGTATTGCCATTACCAGGACTGATTCCAGGCACAGGCAGAGCAGGTGAATGTGCACAGCAGTTGCCGCTCACATGACAAAACAAGCTGGTTCAGAAAGACAGCTTGCTTTCCCAAGAGCTCTCAGCTCCTTCAGCACACCTTGTAAAATGTCAGCGAGTTATTATTTAATGCCCTATTCTATGGCCTTCGTTCCTTTTTTTAAAAAAAAATTCTTGGAGATTTTCAGTTCTGGTTATCTATTTCTCCGTGAAGCGCATCTCCACACTACACTGACCACTGCTGGGACAGCACTGTTACCAGCTGCCAACATGGAAGATGTTCTTCCATGCTTTTTTAACTTATTTCAAACATATGACCCTCATGTACTGTAAGAAAGAGAAAAGGGTAGGTATTAGTGCTATTTCCCATAAAGGGGACCAGAAGTGCTAAGATAAACATGCTGATGGCATCATCAGTGATCAGGAACACCATGATGCTTCACATTCAGACTGCCACTTTCTTGGTGGCAGCTCACAGACAAGCAGAAGAAGCTGCAGAGCAGCAGAAATCTGGTATGTATATGGTTAAAATTGCATTTATTTGTGTTATTTTAGCAATGTTAATACAACAACAACAAAAAAGGCTTTACTCTCGGAAACACACAAAGCACTTAAAGAACTATGGAAACACAAAGCATTTTTGGTTAAAAAGACAAGAAATGATTAATAGAGCTCAGAGCTTTGAAATGTAAACTGGTTAACATAGTGACACTGCAGGGTTGTTATTGCTTCTTTTGCAAATTGTTTCTGGAATCAGTCGCTATTAACTAATCTGAGATGAAAAAAGATTTTCTTCCACTAATGGCATGGGCATCTCATGGTACTATCACACTCGTGGTAATGGTCCCTACAGCTCTCCTCTCCCAGGGCGTTTGGGGAGGCCTACGAGACGGAAATGTAATTGGATGCGGCTGCTTGTTGTCCTCATGTTGCTTACGGAAACCAAGGCACGGAGCGATGACGTGGTCTCCCAGAGCGGGTCGCCGTCCGTCTAAGGATAGAGAAGTGTCCTGAGCACAGCCTGAGCGCCAGCCTGGTGCCCTTGCCATGAGCTCACGCTTCCCTTTAAGGTCTTCGTGCGGGTGGAAGCACCAGCAGTGCAAACATCAGGGATTTGTCCACGGTAATTAATTTCCTACATCCTATAGGCACAGGGTGGGAAAAAAGAAATACAGGGAAAAAATCAACTGATATCGCCCAGAGCTTGACTGGCTGCCAGAGCTGCCCAGACCCTATTCTGCACAAGGAGGAAATGCAGGAATTTTCTTTGACCTCCTGTAGCACTGAAAACGGTGGATGTAACCCTGAGAGCACAGAGCCCCTCCTGTGCTTTAATGGTTCAAGTAGGCCCTTGCAGAAGTTTTATGGGCTAGCAGCCATAGAAAACAATTTTAGCTTTTTCAGGTCCTTTAAATGGAAATAAATTCTTCAACATCTGCCATCAAAGGTAATCTTTCCTTACACGTCAATATGTCATGTAAGCACATAGCTGGTGTTAAATTGCCCCCTAGAGGAGACAAAACGGATGCAATAGAATAAATGAATGGAAATACATTTTAAGATTTTTTTTTTTGTAAGAGCGGGAAGGATAATGCAGTAGCGCCATTCTGTTCTTTCAATAAATCAGGAAAGAAATCTCATTGTGCAATACATTTTCCCCATTTTGCTTCAAGGGAATAAAAATCATTGTAAATTAGAATTATTTTATAGTTTCAAGACTAGGAAGCAAATCTTTATTGATTGAAGCTGGAGGTCTGTTTTTCAGATAGAGAGCCACACTCTTCACTTTTAATTACTGTTAGGGAGAACAGAATGAGCCGTTGATTAGAAATAGGTTACTGCAACTTTCTATATTCAAGAAAGGTGATTAGTTTTTCAATACACATTCATATAAGGCTCAGGTGTTCCAGGAAAATCCTTGTGAATGGACTAGATGCTTCTCATAGATGATGGATTTTATAAGTTTCTTCTGTGCTGAATTTTAAAAACAGAATTTAAAAAGTTAATTACAATATTTAACTCTATGTTCATCTTTCAGACTTTCAACTATTTTTTAATGTTAGGAGCTTTTGCAACAGGATTACACTGTTGTTATAGTTGGGAACAAAGACCTGTAATAAATTGCCTCCCTCCCCATTCATCGACTAGACAAGAGGAACATATCATTTTGAAATTTAAGACAGTATTTCTAAGTCTGGAGTCCACAGCCTATTCTGAAATATAATTATTTCTGTATTTACTTCAGTCCTGGCAATCATGGCAACACAGGGCATTTGATGTCTTTCAGAACTATACCCGAGTATAAGCATTTATAAATGCTTGGCAGCACAAGAACATAGAAAGGACAACACAACAAAGAATGCCATGTCATGAATTCCGAAGAAAGAAACACATCGTGTTCATTCTTATGATCCATGAGAACTGCATAGTATTTGGATGGCAGCATTTCTAGAATTTTATAGAGTATCTCTCTCCTGCCTCTACCCATTGCAGCTATGGAGAGTTTATTATTATGGTAATGAGAAAAATGAGTTAAAGAGTACATTTCACAAAGCATTGAAATAGAACCATAACATCAAATTGATGTGAGCTGCTGTAGAAGATTCATAACAGAGTGACATCAATTTAGCCCCATCCACAGCTTTGCTGTACAGCTATCTCACATTTCCACACAGGCTAATTGAAGGTGAGCTTTACTTGAGAGATTTTATCCAATTTCTCCCTTTTAGCAATACACTCACCAGTTCCTACCACTCAGCAGCACAAGGACTCTTTGAAATCTTTCACAAAATACTGTGGGAAAAGTTGACTATTCTTTCTAGGAACTAGGGTGGAAGTCATCATAGCACAGCAACTCATTACCATTCTCCATGCTCCAGTGAGGTTCTTAGTCATCATTTAACGTACCAATTATTGACATTCATTAAATTCTCCCTGCTAACCAAACAGTAGAGTATCACTATCTTCACCAAGTGGGAAAGCAATGCCGTCAGGGCAGTTTACAATGCTGTTGCACTTCTCAAGTCAAATTAGGCAGCTCTAAAATGCACAAAAGCTCCTGCCTTATCAGCATGAGGTAATTCAAGTTATCTGGGAGCATATACACTCCACAATGGCTTTTATTTTGTGCTGCAGAATGGGATTTCAAAATCTAAGCTTTAATCTGGTGGACAGTGGCATAAGGAAATAGAGGTAGAGAAATGCAGAGGATCAGCTAGCTGTTGGCCTTCCTTTCCTCCCTGCCAGGAACCTTTGAGCTGCTTTTTTTTTGTGTAGAAAATCAGGCTTCAGTTCCTCTGGCTGTGATGAAGGATCTTATCCTGTGTTTCTACCTCCTAAAGCTTTTTGCAATCCCACAGCCACAGCAGTATGGTGGAGGAGCACACTGACACGGAACAGGTACCCCTTGCACCAACTCTGCACTTCTGCCACACCAGGTTGGGTGATCAGAGCACAGCAGGGCCAGCTGGGTCTGTTTGCTAACCTGGCTGGAAACTGGCCCTGTCAATGACAGCAATTAGCAGACCTGTGCCAGAACGAGTCCTAGAGCTGGAGAAAAGAAAGGTAATGGGGACACACAAGCAGCAAGGACATGAATAACATCCTGCTGTTAGATTGACATCAGTCAATCGTGAAGACACCAGGCCAACGTACACAGCAAGAAGTGACAGCTCTGAGAGCTGGACTGCTGCACTGCTGTCCTGCAGGGACCAGGGATGCGGAGCCTGGTTCCTCACAGCTGCTTCTCCACTTCTGGATTTCCCCACGAGGGGGAACTCTTGGAATTACAATACTGTGGTTCCTGCACTGCTCTGAGTCAAGCACTGAGGATGAAGCTTGGCTTCAGTGTTCTTGAGGATGCCGGTCACATCCTGTGAGCAGTCAGCACAGACTGCGGCCACCGACCATGGGACACGCTGTCTGTCCCTGCAGTGCATCAGGCTGGATAAGGAGCCAGCAGTGCTCACGCCGGGGTGCTGGGCATGCCTGCTTCTGTCCAATAAACCTCTTCTGTGTCAGGGATGAGCCACATGCCATCACTGTTGCCTTTCTCTAAGAGAAATCAAAAAAGAGCAGTAACAGGCCAAACTGGTTTATAGAAACATCCTCAAAACAGATGTTGAAGATCTGCTAACAGACAACATATGTAGCACATTTCATAAACAATCCCCAGACTTGTATAAGAAGCTAACACATCGTCGCTTGTAAACCTATATAAATGCTTAGCTTACACAGAGAACGTGTGAATTGCTAAGCACAGCCTTTTCATCAGCTTACACCCACGGCTTTCTCCCTGGGGCAGGAGCACAAGTACGACGCTGTGCGCTCCTGTGCTGTGCTGGCACGATGGGTAATACGTCGTATCATTGCACATCCAACACAAGTTTGAGGCTACCTTGGGACAGGAGGTATTTCCTCTGAGTCTGGAAACCCCCAGTAGCACTGAGCGAATTGCCCCTGTGGTCAGTGTCCTACCTGGAGCCCACGGAGGTGGCTGTTCCCTCATTCCTGGGGCAACTCTGCACTGACCATGTCTGAAGCCCTGCGAGAGGCTCCCTGTCCCTCAGACATACTGTCCTCATGGCCATGACCAGCCCTGCCCCACTGGAAGGCCCCCAACACCAACCGTGAGAGCCCCCAGCTCTATATACCATGTCTTTCACCTAAGTTAGATACTATTTCTTTGTTTTCTTTGCTATTCCTAAACCACTTCTTCCCAGCACTGGGCCTTCAATTTCCCAGCAGACCATTGCAAAGTTGTTTATAGTTGTGGGTGCCCGGGGCCAAACCTGTGCCCCAGCCCTTACCTTCCCATCCTCTGCACCATGGCCGCAGCTATCGTCTCAGGCCTGCGCTTCCCTACGCTGCATCGCTCTCTTGCAGCCACCTCATTCTGCACTGAATAACTGCCTGCTACCTCTGTCTACATAGAACTACAGTTGCACCACGCGAAGATAAGCAAAAGTGAAATAAATTAGACCTAAACGTCCAGTTAATTAGTAAAGTACTATCACAGCTAAACCAAATGAAACAAAGATACAGGCGGTTCAAAAGAAGTTCAGACAAAGCAAGCCTGCCCCAGGGCCTTGCAAACTCAGTTCAAAGCTTATGGTCTTCTACTGAGAATGGCAACGCCGTATTACAGAACCACATGGTTATGACAAGGACAAGGATCCAATTCCTGCAGCTGTACATCCTGTGTGCTATTCTTCTCTCTTCCCTCTGGAGAAAAGAAGGAAGGAAGGGAGGGAGGGAGGGAGGGAAGTAGGGAGGGAGAGAGGGAGCAAAAGGAAATCTTTTTTGTCTAGCTCACCAGATCAAATCGAGTCACCACCAGCAGTCAACTCCTCCTTGATTTGCAGTAATTCATCCTGCCCCATGGGAGTCTGCTGGTACTTTAGCCAACCAGTCCCACCATCTGCAAAATGAGAGAATGATCCTGATGGGATTCAGCACCCATTTGTAGCCAGGAAGAGCCTTACAGGGCAAGCCAAGGTGTCTTCATACTTACTCATTCCTGGGGACTCAAATAAGAAAAAGAGGATCAGATTCTCATTCAGCATTTACCAGAACAGCTTCACCAAGACTAATTGCAACTGATTTTTTGACAGACACAAGAATCATTGAACACTATTTTGTTGTGTATGGCTGGAATTTTTCCTTGCATTTTTGCCTTAAAAAATCAATATTGTTTGAATTTACGACTAGATGCAAAGGGCAGCTTTTTCGTCTCAGAGCCAGTCACAACCTTGCCCAGAACTGGAATCTGCTCCTGCAGATCCATGCAATGGTCTCATCCTCCTCACTTGCGCTAATCTCGTCCCATAGCATTTGAATTCCCTGCCTGAGTACTCAGTGCCTCACACAGATCTGACAAACTATAGAGGAGCGGGAAGGCAATCTTGAACAACAGTTTGCAATATAGCTATTTGTCATTTGGAATCTGAAGCCACATGTTTTCTGTTTTGATTTAGGTATTCTAAAGCCATCAAAAAAATCTGCTGGAATGGCAAAACATATGCAAACTGTGGCTGTGTTTCTGCCCCTATATGACTCACCTTCTTTCCCGTAATTCTCCCCTTACCATTGTTTTACCAGGGAAGAAATTATCTCCTCACTTTAATAACCATATCACCCATCAGGACGCTAATTAGTAACTCTGAGCTGCTCTTACCGGTTCAACAGCCTGCTGTAGTAGTCCAAACCAGGAAGCCTATCTCCTCAGCTTGCTTTCTTATGAAGAACTGCTTGAAAACATTAGATGTACATCTATTGCATCCATGCCATAATACCAGAGATGGTCAAAGCATGACTAGATACCGCTTTTGGAGTCATTCCAACACCACGCCATTTAGCAATGCAAGCATTTTTATAATTTTGTTTCTGAAGTACTGCTGTTTTGGCAACTGAGGCCAGCTGGTAAGCTAGGGTCACTGATGGATAAGTAACCAGTTTGAATTTATCTCTGTACTCAGATATTAAAGAGATAGCACGGACTACACACGGTATCTTTTTCTGGGCAGTGACAATAGCATTGCATGCCAAACTGTCTACATAAAAGAGAAAGAAATGTCCTCGCCCTCTATTCAGACTGCATGGTATTAGAAAACAGGCTTGGATTAGGAATTTTCTGAAGTAGAAATTGCTGAATAAAAAAATTATCAGAACATAAAGACCATACATTAATAGTTTTGAATGACAGACGAACAGAGACCAACAGATACTGAACCATAACTCAAAAAGGTTATCTCCCTGCCTTGCTCTCAAACTTTCACTTTGGATTAATAGTCACTATGGAATTATAGTGATATACTTGTACAACTAGTGGTAAAACTGGGGAAACTAACTCATGTGAACAAGGTTGTCCTCTTTCCCCAGAGGAGATACTGCGTTGAGATTGCTCTCTGCTGCCGGGGATCTCAAGGCATTCAATGAGGGCTAAATGATTGTTCTGTATTTCTGTAACCTGCTTCTGGCTGTCAGACAACCTGACATGTACTGCAGGCTACCCTGTAACTTAACCCTGAGGAAGAATAGGTCAGTAAGGGTAGATCAAGGGCATTGCCATGGGAAATTTGCAAGTCAAGTTTAAAACTTAAATGAATTAACTGACTTCATGCAAATTGTTTTTGCAAATTTTTTTTCTGTCAATCAAAACTGCCTAACCTTTCCTGGTATATTTTAAGACTCTGATAAGATCTCTATAAAAAGAGTAATAAACTGTAATGCATTTTAATTCTTCAGTAAGTTTGATATGTATCACAGTTAAAGTGCCTAGTATTTAAACATCAGGGGCAATAGAAACAAGGTAGTAAAATCCCTCAGGCATGAAAAAGAATATTATCTATGTTATGGATCTGCTGAACATAAAAGGAGTTTTGGCTGAGTAATAACTGAATAAAGACTGTAGCCATAGTTATTTATATGAAGAGTTACATTTTTTGCTGGCCATCCAAGACAGCGTAAGACAGTCTTACTTTTTGAGTGCAATTTCTGCCCAGCAGCACTGTGGGCAGACATCATTGAGAATTGCTGGAGGGTTAACTCAGGAGCTTCTCAGACACCCCTCCTTTGCTCTGGATCATACGTAGCAGCTGGCCAGAGGGCTACCTCTTATTTTTCAAGTTACGTGTACTCACTCAGGTTACTCTATTTACTCTATTCTGGTATTTCTTAATGACATGGGTTTTGATCGAAGGTCTACCAAAGTAAGTTGAAGGACTTCCTTTGATGTCACCCTGGAGTGAATATATTTGTAAACTGGCACATCTCTATGATTTCTGTCGCATTCCCATATTATAAAAATCACATGAATCAATTTTTCATTCCATTAATGAGAATTATTGTTCCAGGCTTTGCCTACACCCATTGTTTCACAATTGTCCATTTAATTCTCCTTGCTGATTTTCCTCCTTCAATTGCTCCTTGAATTTCTGTGCAGACAGCTAAGTACACCAATACTCTGCATTATTTTTACTGTTACAAAACAATTCATCTTTCGTCTTCTTTCCTTGCTGGATAGTTTCCATGGTATTTGAGGGAAGCTGCTCTGTCACTAATCACGGTAGGTTTCTCTGGGCAAGCAGCCATGGAAGAGCCTGGAATTAAACTCATCCCATGTTCTGGAGTGCAGATGAGATTCAGGACTAGCCCTCAGCCTCTAGTTTCAGCAGCTTGCTCACACGAATGCTACGAGCAAAATATTTTACTTAACTTACAAATATGACTTAAACAAATGATTTGGGGGGGGTTGGCATTTCACAACAAGTTTTCTAATGGATGATTTCTTCCTGCATGGTGTAAACACATGCAAAATTTAACTCTAATGCACAGTCAGCACAAATACAGCTCCCCACCTACCACAGCACATTGCATCTCTGTCAGATAATCAATCTAAACCTGGCCAAACACGCCAAGCATGCCAAGAATGATTAAATTTTCATATTGATTTCTTACTTTTAATAGTCACTATTGACCCTTACTGGGGGAACAATATCCTGGTGTGGCTGAGGTAGTCTTCCGGAGAACAGTCCACCTCTTTAACACTGCTCATTAACACAGCTAAAAGTCTTTTTTTTTTTTTGTGATCATGGTTCCAGAAAATATCCATATTTGTAAATCACATGTCATGCCTGAGGAGAAGATCATGACTGGAAATTACATGAGCATCTTGACCCAAGAAAATCTGTCAATAGTCCACTCTGTTTCAGGTGACGTGTGCATTTTTTTCAGCAGATTTCTTTGGAGAGACAACCACTAACAGATATTTGGTTAGACTTGGCATTTATTCAGTTAGACTTGGCATTTTTTTAAGTCTGGTTCTTATTCTAAGATGTTACATTACAAATACTTTATCTGTTTTTAATCTTTTTACACTGTATTTAACTGCCTTATCTGCCAGTCAGATATGACTTTATGGATTTGCTGAGCCATAAAAATAAAAGAAGTGGTGTTATGAAAATGCAGTGCAAGAGACCACAGTATATAAACACACGCCTTGACTGCCAGCACGTAACCACTCCCAGGGTTTCTTATTTTAGTACTTTATATTTTCACTCCCCCAGAATTCCCCTAAAAGTGCTCTCAAGTAATTTTCTGCAATAAATCGTGCTGATCCTTCTTCTTTTTGGCATCCCAAATGGAAAGTGTTGTGAAAGAGAGACATCAGACTCCTTGACTAAAGGGAGATTGCTTAAGAAAGCAGTGATTAAGTTCATAACGATCAAAAGAAACAGTTTGTCCCACTTCTCTATTATCTTTTTTTTTTCTTTTTTGAGATGAAAATATGGTTTTAGCAACAGGAAAAGTAGGTCTGAGAGTTGATGAGGAGAGAAAATTGATGCCTGGGGCTCTGTGGCATGCTGAGGACATGGGGGAGAGGAGAAATGGTAGCATGGAGCAGAGAGGTGTTGGAGTAATAACAGCGTTAGGAACGGGCTGGAGAGCTCCAGAATAAACTTTGTGCTCTCTTGTGAGAAGACAACAACGTTAGAAAAAAAACAAAATGAGAAATTTAAGTCGAATAATAGACTAGAGTTCTGTAGTGAGAGGCTAGAACAGCCAACTAGTCTGTGATAAGAAGTGAGGGGAAAGATCACCAAGAACAGATATTCACACATGAAACACTGTTTTCAAGACTACCAGGCTTTCCTCCTCCTGCCTGATTTTTTATTCTACTGCCACAATTTGTTTTCCTCATGTTTTCACACAGAGACTGAAATAGGCTTCATAGGGAAGGAACTGCTAAGGGAAAGCCCAAAGTGCATCACATTTACACCAAAAAATGTCATGTAAAAACACTTTGCAGGAAAACTGAGAAGAGATCAAAAGTATAGTTAAAATCTGTTTTTTTCCATTCAGAAACTTTAGACCATATTAGGTTATTATCTTGAAGAAAAGAGATATATTTCACCCAAAATCAGAATTTAAACATACAAACTCATAAACTTTGCATTCTAGATTTTATAATACTAGGCTATTAAAGGTTTATGTTCCTTAAAATAGAAATAAAAAATAAAGAATGAGATTTTTGTGACTCTTGATTTGTAAAATGTGCAGAAATGTCTGTTGTATAGTCCTACATTTTCATTTATTACAGTGAACACGTTAAAATGCAGTTAAAATCTTTGTATGGGATCATATGAAACTTCAGATCCCAACAGTCGAGAGGTTCTTGGGTAAAATTAAAACTTACTTATTCTGATGTAGCTGGTTAGAGTGTGGGCAGGAGTTTTAGCACAACAGAGCAGGCAAACAAGGGCAAATGGAAAGGGAGGTGAAACTTACCCTTGTGTGAGAGGAGCACTCACATCCTGTTTCAAATTCGCAAATATTAGCAAGCAGAACAATTTTAAACCTCACTCCCTCTTTTTATAATTCTTCCTACTGTTTTTCTCTAGCAAAGAAAAGAAGCAGTCTCTGTTTGCACAGGATAATGCACTTGAAAGCCCAGAAATTAGTCTTGAAACCCCCAGTTTATGCATTTTTAGTGCAGCTCTGGTTATCATAAAAGCATGGGCATTTTGGTTTTTATTTCAGAGACCAAGAATTAATTTCTTTTTTCTTCTTATGTAAGCTATTTTGGAGAAGGGATCAAATCAAGATCACATTTCTTAAACAAGGCCTATAGACACTAACAATACACAGTATTCACTCTATTATCACAGTGTGTAGAGAAGAATAGTTACAGTTCTATATTATACCATTAAGAACTTCCCTTTTCAAACGTGATAGTCATGTAAAAGTGAGATGGGGGTGCCCTCTTGTGTTTAAGTAAGAATGATCTGAATGGTCATCTCACTCAAAATCATAAAATGGGGAAAATTTACCCATTCCTGTATTGAACACGGATGCCCCCAGCTTGCTGGAGGTCACATCCAAATGCCCAGTCAGGGTGGCAAGCCAAATTGCTTATGAATTCAAAGAGGATTTCAGCCTTCTCACGGAGCTTCCTACAGCTTCTACAACTTCTGCTTTGCCAGCTCTTCTGCCCCTGCCTTCAGAAATGCCGCCCTGTGCCCCGTCCCACGCAGGGTGTGGAGCAACACGGCAGGAGCCGCGCGCTGCCTCGGGGCAGCCTGTTCCCTCCGGCTGTCTGTGAGGTGTGTTAGGCCTCCGCTGCAGAAATGTGGGCTCCAGTGGGAACAAGTTATTGCAGATCCCAGCGTGGTCTGTGGTAACGCGAAGTGGGGAGAAGAGGAAGGGATTGAGCTGGACCCAAAGGCAACCTGGAAAGGCTGCAAGGATGTAATTTCTTAGGCTGCTTCTACCTACAACCAGTCTGGTGGGCAAGATAAAGCCTTCTAATGCTTGGACACCTCTAATAAAATATGCATTATTTATGGTGTAGCTATTTTGCTTTATCTTTTATTGAAGAAACTGATCTTACAGTCAGCCTGTGTTATGAACTCCCGTTGCAGTGGAAACTGCTTAATTATGCTAAAAGCTGCAGAATCTTCAAGAGAAATGACTTGGCATTTCCTGAAGTGAGATCCATCCCTCCCTTCATATCTATTTATGCAACAGCAAGTGCACACTTCACTAACCCAGGAATATCACTTATGCTTCAGGAGAAAGAAAAATGAAAGAAATGTGACAAAACAGTGGTTATAAATGCTGGGTTAACACAATGAATTAGCATCATTTCAAGTAGATTATCTGATAATTAAGGTAGCACAGAGCACCACAATCACTTTGTGATGAGCTTCATGCTCCAATAATGCTTATGAAGTTTCTTTTCCATTTTTATAAAATTGAACCCACCATGAAAGGATTTTTTTTTAGTGCGGGTGACACAACTTACGGCATACTGCAGTAATTTCTGAAATTCTCTTAGCTCTTCTGGTGTTTTAGAAAAATAAAGGATTGCTTCACACAATGTTTTATAACCTCTGCTCCTACTAAACCCAACAGAAAGGCCATATTGTGCTGAGTCCATCTATCAGGGGCTTATGTGCCACCTGGCCATATATCCAACATGTCAAGAAAGCTGCTGGAGGACTCTTTTCCCTATGGGTGTAATATGCCAGAAATTGCCATGGGCTAAGGAGGGCCTAGGATCTCGCATAGATGGTCTGGGAGGGCTGGGGAGGTGAACATGAGAATGTTGGTGCTCCTGCCACTGCTACCGAGTGCCCCATGCAGTCTGGTGCAGAGTCCTTGACCAGGAAGGAACTTGATTGCCTAGCAAAGGGCATGGCAAGACTCATCAAGCCGTGTGTAGTCAGCCCTTTTCATCTTGGACACAACTCCAGGGTTTGGAAACCTGTGCTCGCCAGGACCACACAGTCACTCTGGCAACTGTGTCCTCAAAATAGATGCTGGTTTGTGGATCCCCGGGGAGGCTGATGGGAGCAGAATGAGCTCTGAGGCTCTGGAAACAAATGAAGATTGGGGACATCTGTGTCTATAATAGACCCGCACTCGAGCTTCACATCACAACTTCTGTGCTCTGCATAGTCCCTAAATTTAGGAAAACTGCTCGCTCACAGCCCATTGCCTCTAGCAGGGCAATTGCTTCCTTCCCACATGTAGTGAACCCCATAACTAAGTTACATCTATGTAGTAAGTGCATATCCTGCAGCTGGGAAGAGTGTGTTCTCTGAGCGGGCCAGGAGCGGCAGTCTTGCCCTGCATCTTCCCTGCACAATATATGCAGAACGGAGAGTGGGAAAGCAGGATGGGCTTGTTCTGTTCCCTCGTCCATCCAGCGGGTGACCAGGGGCAACCTCTGAAACGCCCAGAACTTCCTGCCCGGAGCCCAGGGGGCCTCAGTGGCTCCCTTTGAAGGAACAACTCTAACGGCTCATTTGTGTGGTTCAGGGAATGTTACCAGGGCTATACAGCACTCCTAATTCCAAAAATCAGAGAAGCTAATCTTACACTCGGGGCAGAGTATCACGATTTTCTTGCTCATAAGTAGGGCCTGCCAGAGGCATTAGCACCCTGTGTGTCAACTGCCCATTTTGAAGAAATTCAATTTCATTGAATTGCTTACAGTACGAGAGAAAACAGCAGCAACAGGAGCTAAATAGACTGTTAAACCCCAAACACTGTTTCATGGCAGGACTCCTGTGTTCAGGCACAAATAGGCGCGACGCTGTGTTTTGGTGGGTTTGAAGGTGAGGTTTCATATCATATTCGAAGCTACCCAAATAATAGCTGTTGTCAAGGGAGGTCACCCTGATCAGCTCTTCCCCAGCACAGAGCTTGTGCTGCCTCCGCTTCCCCTCTGCTAAACCTCGTGGTTATGCGGCCACGGCAGGAGCCAGCTCAGGTGGCTGCCTTGGCAGAAAACTAAAGCTCCAGAACAAGTTAAATGTTTTCTCTCGCAGCAGATAGTTCTTTTGCAGCAGCATGATCACTAGCTTGTAGCTGTGACAGGGGGAAGGGGGAGAACGAAGCCACTTACTTTAGCAGGGTCCACTTAGCTGCAAAGCTAAAACATACCTGTTGGTTTTAACAAACATTTAAAGTACTCAGTCTCTCCCTGTCTGTGAAGAATGGAGCTGCCCAGAGCACAGCCTGCTAAAACACTACCCAGTTGCTTAAAAATAGCCAGGGAGCCTTGTGAAAAAAACATAGAAGCAAAATATCTAGAATAAAAAAAGATCTGAAAAACAGCTATGTGCACACAGGTTTGCTACATGGAAAGACCTGTGCACGGTACAAAGTAAAGCCTGATGCAAAATTAAACCTATTAAAATTAACACATTAACGTTGTAGAAGATGCTGTTACTTTTTCCTAAATCTTTACTATTTTCTTTAAACATCGTTGTATGTGGTTTTACATGCCTACTATGGGTAAAATAATCTGTATGCATATTTTATTATCTTGCTTTATCAAATGAAACATTCCAGTAAAGAAGTTTCTAAGAAATCTCTGCTTCAAAAGCTCTTTCTTACCCAGCAATCTGTGCTTATCATTTCCAGATTCAATTCCAGATGCTGGAATGCAGTTTTACAACATCCATTTTGCTGTAGTTGTTCACATGGCACTTGGTTATTGAAAGCTGAAAATATGTTGTTTTTCTTGATTTTGTATAGGGTGTGATTATAAGCTATTTTAATTATAATTGGGAAAAAAAGCCCTTTGAAAAAGTGCAATCTTAAGAACAGTATTGATTAAAAAGTCAAATACCCAGCAGGATTGTCTTCTGTAAGAATGAGATGCAGCAATAAGGAATAAGAAATGCCTTAAGGAATACAGAGATATTTTTCCTACTTGAGATGAGTTTGACACTCAATTGGTTAAGGCTATATGAGAGAGAAACCTTTTTTTTCCCTACTGGGTTTTCTCCTCCTGCTCACAAAATTATAAATTGTTTTAATGCAGAGTTTTCTAAGAAAATTATTTCATTTTTTTCCCCATAAACATCTACCAACTTCAATGGTAGATTAAGGAAATGTAAAGCTACTTCAGTGTAATTAAGGAAAATATGTATACCTGAAAAATAATTTATAGCAAACATTATCCTTATGGCCATGCTTATTTAAGAGCTTTGTTAACAAATGTTTTGTAGATAAGCATAAGTTTTCTACAGGAAATTTCCGCCAACATAGCAGGTCTCAAAATCATTGCTACAACAAAATAGTTCAGGCACAAATACTAGTATTGGGGAAAGTATGACCTATCCAGCAATTTTTAAGCATTTTCCCTACTCAAGACAGTCATCTATCAAGTAATTATTAAGAAAAGATTTGTTGCCTTCTCTGGGACTACTACAGTTAATTTGAACTATAAGATTCACCTCAGAAAATACACTATGTCCAAGACATACTTAAAAACACAGAGATTTAAACTGTTCAGGAGCATACAGACCTTTCTGTTCAATTTATTCATCAATGACCTGGATGAAGGCACAGAGTGCTCCCTCAGCAAGTTCGCTGATGATACCAAACTAGGAGGAGTAGCTGATACCCCAGAGGGCTGCGCTGCCATCCAGAGGGACCTGGACAGACTGGACAACTGGGCGGTGAAAAACCTCATGCAATTCAACAAGGCCAAGTGCAAGGTCCTGCACCTGGGGAGGAATAACCCCAGACACCAGTACAGGCTGGGGATCGACCTTCTGGAGAGCAGCTCTATGTGGAGCTGCTGGAGAGAGTCCAGCGCAGGGCTACAAGGATGATCAGGGGCCTGGAACATCTGCCCTATGAGGAGAGGCTGAGGGAGCTGGGCCTGTTCAGCCTGGAGAAGAGAAGGCTGAGAGGGGACCTGATCAGTATCTATAAGTACCTCAAGGGAGGGAGTGAGGAGGATGGTGCTGGCCCCTTTTCAGTGGAGGCCACCAACAGAACTAGAGGTAATGGCCGCAAAATGAAACACCAAAAGTTCCACAGGAACTTAAGGAAAAAATTCTTAACAGTGAGGGTGACAGAGCACTGGAACAGACTGCCCAGAGAGGTTGTGGAGTCTCCTTCTCTGGAGATCTTCAAAACCTGCTTGGACGCAGTCCTGTGCTGTGTGCCCTGCGTGTGCAGGGGGGTTGGACTAGATGACCTCTAGAGGTCCCTTCCAACCTTACGCATTCTATGATTCTGCATACACATTATCAACTGGAGCATTTGCGAAAGGAATGCTATATAAGGACACCAGGTGAAGGTATCACATTGATGAATGAAGTGACTGCAAGTGTTATTGAACTTAGCTGTGTCCCTGAACAATGAGAAGATATTGAAGAGCGGAGCTTGCTCTGCTCCCGTCTTTTCCCAGAACTCCTACTTCAGTGCGTTTGTCTCATCTGAGCCTGTTCATTTATTCCGCCTAGGGTGAGCAAAAAAAAAAAAAAAAAAAGGAAAGAAAAGAAAAGAAGATAAGCCGTAGCTATACAGCAGTCAAAAGAAGCAATCTTTCAGTAACATTCTGTTTATTGAAAATAACGCAGAAGAGGTCTGAGCTCTGAGAAAAAGATAATGTTCCCAAGCATTAACAATGACTCGGATTGAGATTTTCTTCCCAAGTATTTTTGGCGATGCAAAAATGCTACTATAGCTCAAAGTAATGACAGCTCTTCCTGTTAAACAATAAAATAGCCATGGTAGTGCATTGCTGGAGACATCCTGGAAACAGAGAAAAATAGGTAACTGAAAACTCTTATATTAGTTCGCTTGTTATATTATGCCAACTTTAACTGTTTCTTCTAAGCAACTAAATGCAGAGGGTTTGGGGGTGCCGCTGGGTGCATAAAACTTATTTAAACGTCACTGTTAATTTTAGTCACATGTAAACTGTTTAGACTACAGCAATAAACCAAATAGGTCTGTATCAATGACTGTTGTACATTTAGATACTCTCTCTTTGCAGACGAAATAAAAAATACCAGCGTAGATGTACTCAACTTCGGAAGGGTGAGCTGCGTAACGATGAAGATGCTTGTTAAATCAGAACTGGGAGGAACGCCTATAACCATTACATACTCACATGGAAGGGGTAGTACGAAGACAATCTGAGAACACTGTCTTGAAGGCATAAAGTCAGCAGTCAAGAAAGACTTGAAAAAGGCCAGAAGGGCCAACATAAGTAAATGGCAGAACAAAGCAAATGCCACTACACTGTAATATGTTCCTTTTCAAATACGTTGGATGTAAGAGGAATATTCAGAGAAAACTGGGCCACGCAATTGCTTGATTTTTTTGTTTTGTTTTGTTTTGTTTCTGTAATCAGTGTGGAAGATTTGGGGAACAGTATTCTAGAGGGACCCAGATAAAGTATTTGAAGAAGAATATTACTAACTGTGGTATGCAAGAAAGCTTTCACTTAAAATTAGACTTATACTAGAGAATGGAAAGTAGCAAACATGACTACAATGATTACAATTTTCTATCAAAATACAGGAAACTACAGCCCACTGTCTGACTTCTGTACCAGGCAAATAATAGAAGCTTAAAATAAAAAATAGTTAGTAGAACTTGGATAAACATGATCTGTATAGAAAAAGTCAGAATACTTTTTGTAAAGGTACGTCATGCTCTTATCAGCAAGCACATAAGGCAGGTTTTGCAGATATAGTGCAAGAGTGTCTAGAAGACTCTTTCTAAGGAAGCTAAGGAAAATATAGGATAAGAGGTTGAAAGATAGGAAACCGAGGGTAGAAGTAAATGGTTCATTTCTAGAAAGAAATTGATTACTTGATTATTCTTGGCTGAAAAATAGAGATGAAGGAGCTTAAAAACTGGGTAGCTATCACAACACATGAAATTCAACGTGGATCAGTATTCCTATATTCCAAGTATTCCTCACTGGAAAAGTAATCACAATGTCAGACATTAAATGATGGGCTCTGACCTTTATTGCTCACAAGTGAGATCCTGTAGCTATAACAGATCTATAGAAATGTCAACTCAACACATAGTAATAACCCAAAAAGTAAAACAAAGCTTTGCAGGTGCTTGGAAGCAGAGGATAAGATTATTACACTACTGTATAAAGCCATTTGTGGCTGCTGCTTGAATACAGGCTGCCCCTTGAATTACAGTTAGGGCCTCCACCTCATAAAGTGAGAGCAATGAGGGCAAGGTCAAAGGCAAGGAATGACTCCCATGTGAGGAACAACTAAGTAGACACGGATTTTTCAGCCAGGTAAAGAGAAAAGGGTGGGGGAAAGGTTTTCATGGGAACTTATAAAATCACTGGTAGAAAGAAACGGTTGCACAGGATGGATTGCCCACTGCTGCTTCTGAAACAGTGCAGCAAGCTAATGGCAACTGGCATAAAGCAAACCAAATGAGTTTAATTAATTAATTTATTTTTCCATAATGCTAACTAAACTTTGGAACTCCTTGCCACGGGCATTGCGGATGCTAAAATTTTGTAAGTCCAGGACAGATTTGGTAAATGTACAGATTACAAATTAATTGAGAGTTGTTATATTCACAAAAACATCTCCAGAAGGTCTCTGAGTTTTACATTCCTGATGGCTGTGAGATTACTTGGAGGAAGGATCACTGCGTGCTTGCTCTGTTCCTGCATCTCTCCCTAGGCACTCGCTCCCAGCTAGAGAAGGAGGCAGGATACTGGGGGAGATGGGCTTAAGCTCTGACTCTGCACAGCTGCTCTTATGTTTTATGATCTCATTTATCATAAGCAGAATATGTTTGTTTTTCTGTAACACTAAAGTGGCAAGAACTTAGAAAATATATATAGAAGAAGTATGAATAAAAGACTCTGGTCTCTATAAAAAGTTAAGAATTGGGTCAAAATCATAAGCTGAACAAAACTGTTTCACTGCTGATGAATTCCATGACATATTTTATGGTGTTACAATGAGCACCATCCGTTCTAAGAAGGAAGAAATTAAAGCTGTATACAATAGACTTCCTGCTCGGAAGATGAGAGGGGAGGGGAACTCAGCATCCCAAAGGATGCACCAGTAACAACCCCAAACTAAACAGAGATGTGAGTCATCGAAGCTGCAATGCTGCAACTGGAGAAAAGCCATGAAACCAGATTTAAAATGGGAAGAGAAGGGAAGTAGGGGGAGGGAAAAAAAAAGAACAAGAGAAAGAAAGAGAAAGAATAAAAATAAAAAATAAAAAAAAAAGAACTTTGAGAGTGTTGTCTGGAGCTCAAAAGCCTTCGAGGCAACACAAATAGCAGCCTTTCAGTCTGTGGTTGCTTTAGTCTAGTCTAAATTTGTGCAGGCCTCAAAAGAGGCAATACAGCAATGCTCCCAGCGTCTTAAACCAAAGACTCCCTTTTTTATCAGCACTTGCACTGTGCATAAACACACAGCTGTGTGATGAGCTAAATTAGGAAGCAATTCATCTAAAAACTAACCCTTGGTGGCCGCAAGGCTTGTGGTTCACATTCGCCTTAGTGCAAACAGTCTCTAGGGAAGGTTTGAGGATGAGGTGTTTCTGTATAGGTGCAGCCTCATCCTAACACAGCCTAGAAAGAATGGTATTTTAAAATATACTCTGGAATGGTGGTATGGCTTTTTTTGTTTGTTTTGATCATCTTTTTTCAGCCTTGTAAATCAGGTACTTGGTCTTATTGCCTTTCGACAATACAATAAAGCTGTACTTCACCCACAAGCTTGTCCAGCACTAGCACACTTTGGTGATGCTGAGAAATATTGAGAAATATGAGGCACTCTGCAGCTGAAAAGGTTGTGTCCTGTGTTCATTCAGGTACTGCTAGGAGACCAGCATCCTGGAGCCTGGGAGCACTCAGAGGAGGGGAAGTTATCTCTGGTGTGGGGCAGGACTGCAAGATGTAGGGATTTCCTTTCCTTGTTTCATGTGTGGCACTCACAGTGCAAAGCAGTACCCCACGGCTCTGGACAGGCACGGAGTCATCTCTTTATTTAGATACTATTCTTATCTACAATAGTAAGCTAAAACTATACTCATTTTTGTGTCATGGGCTTAAATTATGAGTTTCTTCATTTTTTTCCCCAGGAAAGAAACTCCTTTCTTCAAGCAAATAACATATGCAAAAGATCTCCACAAAGTACTGCAGAAAAGGTGTAAATATTTAGCATTTAGGAAATAGACAGTAAGCAGCTGCTTTCTTTCTTTAGGGACAAAAGAAAAGTCATAGTTAAGTGCTGCAATTATTGCATTTGCCTTTAACTCTGGTGTCACTAAGGAGGAAAGGTTCAATGTATTCAGCACTGCGTGGTCAGTTTGGGGACCTTTCCTAACAGGCCACATTGATGCACCAGCATAGACTGCCTGCATGCAAGTTCATCTGCACTGAGGTTTCTAGCTGAGCCCTCCCTCTCACGCAGAAATAGCAGCTTCATCAAGTGCAGGTCGGAGGCACTTAGAGAAAAAGGAGGCACCCAGGTGATATTTCCGACGTCCCGGATTGCAGCAGACAAGGTGGCAGACTGGCTAGTGTAGCTTGGCTACAAACTGCCCTCGGGACCTCTCTGCTCGCAGGCAAGGAGATATCTCAGCTGGAATGAGATGTGGGAGAATAAAGGGAGAGAGGAAAAGAAGAGTATTGTCCCACTCTGTGCCCTTGGGAGAAAACAGGTGTAAACTTTTCCTGTCAGGTATTTAGTTTTCTTCATTGTACTTACCTTGATCAAGTTATCTTTATCAATAGCTTTGGGAATAAAATTACTAGATATGTTACTACTGGAAAATACAATTCTTTAGACTTCCTTTACTAGTTCCCAATGAATAAGACTCTCCTCTATGTAAAGTACATCTCTATTTGTGGACCAAGTTGTTGCCAAAACACTCAATAATTTTTTAAACTTTTCTTCCCTCCTTCTTTTGTTTTTGTTTTTGTTTTTCCTATGCTTTCCTCTCTACTAAATGGAATGATATGCTCAACAAACCTCTCAGGAACAGGGTAGGCAGTAAAGTCACAGGCTATTTATACACAGAGAACCTCCGCGTACCCTACAGGAATTCAGGATGTGGCTCCCCCACAGTTTAACTGTCACCTGGGCCGCAGGGATGCTGCCATCTCCCGCACAGCCAGATCCCTGTTCCCATCCCTTTCACTAACGCTTCCACGCCTGCACAGGAGGCTGATTCAGCGGAAAACTAATCAGCTTTCTGTCTGCCGTAGTGCTATTTTGGTTCTGGTACTTTTTTGACAACTAAAAATGCGTGGGGATTGGCGCAGCCCACTCCCTTAAGGTGTGCCAGGGAAGCGTGGCTCAGG
>NW_010584407.1:541180-558940 GCF_000705375.1 Tinamus guttatus | reverse complement strand
GCCCGCGCCATTTTGGTACGCGGCCGTTGGGGCCTCCTGGGGCTGCACAGCACGTGGCGCCCGCCCCGCCGGGCTGGGATGAGGGGTAGGCCCTGTCCGGGGCGCCGCAGTCGTTCGGTTGTAGCCTGCGTTGTTACTGCTAACGCTGGTGAAGGAAGTACTTAACAAAAAGTTTTACGACTCCTTGGAGAGAAGCTAGGTTGCTCATTTTGCATAGGGTTGGTGTGAATAGGGTTGATAGCGTGGTTGCACTTGCTTCAGCCTGCTCAATCCTAAGTCTCATGGAATTTTCTTACAAGAATTGTAATTATACAGTTACTGTAAAAATCTAAAATCATGCTTGAGAAGAAATAATGCTAGAAATAAAAATTTCCCTCAATTTTTTTTGCATATGAACCTGATTTATATGATTGTTTTAGCTCTTTAGGTTTGAATGTTTCCAGTGATGAGAAAGGAGCATGAACAAAGGGAGATTAAAAAAAATCTTGCAGTGGTTTAAGGATTGTTTCAATTTGCCTTTTTGCAAAATTATGTATAGTATCTTGTGTGGTCCTATGACTTGCTAGTAAAACCCTGATTGCTGTTTTCAGGTGTTAAGTTTGTTTTGCTTATTTCTAGGTACTATGCAGAGGGAGCGTTTAGTGATGTCCAATAGCTTGTACATAAGCTTTAAGGTATGTTTCTGTTTCTCTTTTTTCCTTTGGTGTAGAAGGAACATTAAATTTTAGCTGTTGGTCAACATAAATGCTTCCATTTCTTAGGCAATTTTCCTATTTTTGTCTGTCTGAAAACAACTGTGCATCAGGTGCCATAAGATTGTTATCTGTGCTAGATTACCAAGTGTGACAAACAGCAGTAATGTTTAATTTTCATGGTTGCATTTAAACTGATTAGTAATTGCCTAATTCAGCCCTTTATTCATTTGTCTTGTAATCTCACCTCTTTTGTTGGTAGTATTTTGGAGAAATTTACCTAGAGGTTGTGGAGTCTCCATTTTTGGAGATGTTCAGAATCCAACTGGACATGGGCAACCTGCTGTAGTAGGAGAGTTGGACTGCCAGATCTCTAGGGAACCCTTCCAACCCCAATTACTGAGACTCTGACTTCAGTAGTAAGTGTGTTATAGGTGTGAAGGCCTATGCATGGGAAAAAAAAATGATAATTTACACATCATCTACAAGCTTAGTGTCAGTGTCAACTGTCTGGCCTTCTTGGACTTGTGTTAGAATTCATGGGAATGCAATATGTGACCATATTTAAACGTAATTGAGGTAATGATTCCACAAGCTATGGACTGTACTAGTATTGCATTGTGAAGAAATTTAAATTTATCGAATTTTCATTGCATAAAAATACAAAAACTTAATGTTCAGATATTTTGGTTGTTGAAAATGGAGCCACAAAACAATTCAGGATGACTCTTTTGCGTGTTCTGGATTTCTGTCTAGTACAGACTTTCAATTTAAGTATTGTTCAAAGTCTTTTAATAGATTAATTTTGGATGGCTGTATTAAAAGCATGAGTTTTCAACACTTGGTAATAAATGATGCTGACTTGCTAATATATGTGGTAATGTTAGACTCCAGCAAAACTTAATGAGCATTTTCAATTTTAAAATCCATTTTTTTCTTTAATTTGAATTCTAGCCCTTCATGGAAACACTATCAGAACTAGAAGAATGCTCGGGACACACAAGTGGATGTTCTTGAAAGCTATGTATGTATTAATGTGATTGGCAATATATACATATAACTGAATTTGTAGGCATGTAGTCAGATTAAAAATGGAGGCTGATAGTTTGAATGCTTTTCAAACATTACTTGGCATGATCTGCCTTAAAATGTTTAGGTGCAGGTGTGTAGTTGAGGTGAAATGTAGTTTGAGTTGCATCAAACCATTGCTGGAGGGAGCTGGGAAACTGCTTGTCTGAAGCCCACACACTAAATTTCAAACATTGTCTCAATATGGCTACTCATTGTTGGCTTACCCGTATTGCTCTTAAAAATTAAGTGATTGGATGAAGAAAGCAAACCTGGCAGGTGGAGATTTCTTGATACAACTGGAGAGTATAGCCAATATTCTTTCTTATTTTTGAAATGCTGGGAAGTAAATTCAGGGGCTGTGCTCAGTTTAACTTGCATGCAACTCGGATGCCTCCGACTAGTGATTCTGCTTGGAAAAGAAAAGTGGTGAGGAATAGGGGGAATCCAGAAGAGTGAATGTGGTTGTTCCTAAAGCATTGGGTTATATTCTGCATGGTCATGTTGTAATTGACTGTTTGTATTTCCAGTGTGGTATATACCAACCAACAGCTTTAAGAATGTGAAAGTGAAGTGTCCTGAAGAGAAATTTCCTGGTGACTCCAGTGTGGCAAATAGAGGTAATTTTTATTAAGCAGCTGAAACTTTTTATTAACTGTAGTGTGTTCTTCCCAGCATGTATGCTTACTTAGTGCACTGCTGTAATTATTTGAAAGTGGTAGATTGCGATGAAATTGCCTGAAAATGAAAAACTTCATGTGAATCTGGCTTATGAGATGAAGCCACTTCTAAGGTTTTTCCAAAAGTAACTTATTTTCTCAGTCGCTACACAGGTTAACGTTACATATGTTAGTGTCCCTATGTACAAGATGATACCACATTCCAGGATGTGAATAAGGATGTTAGTGCATTATTTAAGCTCACTTCTGTTGTCCATATTGATATGAGATGTGCTGTGGTTGCCCAGCAAAAGCTAGAAGCTTTTTTGAGAGTTGTTAGATATCTATAATTTGAAATGCCGCTTTTGTGGATTTGAGGGTACTGTGACAGGTATTGTTGATCTCTTGTTGGTACTAGTGATGATGCCTGTGCTTTTGCCCTCTTAGGAAGTACTGTTAAGGATTGCTCAGATGTCTTAAGGTTGGCAGGTTTGAGAGTAAACTTTTAATTCATTTTAAAGTCAATTTTTAGTTACTAAACTTACTACAAAATCTAATCCCATTCCCCTTTTTAATTAAAAAAAAGGTTTAAAGTCAATTTTTAGTTACTAAACTCTACTACAAAATCTAATCCCCTTCCCCTTTTTAATTAAAAAAAAAAGCTATATAAAATGCTTGAATGTTTAGATAAGCTAGGTTACAAGAAGGGAAGTGGACTTGTGAGCCTGTCAAATGGCTCATGTGGGGAGAAGTTGTAGTAGCAAGCCTTGTTAGAGCAGCTGTGCAGTTTGTCTTTGCACTGATGTTTGAAGGCTGCTTCTGCCTTAAAAGTATTAAGTACAATAAACGTTATGGCTAGGTCTAAAAATTTGACATATTGCAGTGATGGTTAAAACATTGGTATGTCTTGATTAGTGGCAAACCTATTACTGTCAGAAAATAACTTCTTGATGTGGATAAGAGAGCAAGGATTATGCTTAATTGCTTAGTTGCCTGTCATAGTTGTGCAGCTATTGTTCAATTGGGCTCTACAAGATAAGCAAAATCTTACTGTGATATGAAGATATTCAAAGTTTTAAGTCTCATGGAACTTCCAGGATCCAGGATGAATAAACTATTTAGTAATGCAATTCATTGATGTGCTTGAAAGGAAAAAAAACTTGACATCTCAAGTGATGGAAGAAAATATTTTTCTGAACTAATAAATGTCTTTGACAGGGAAATGGCAAATAACATGGGAACAAACACTTCTAGTTCCTCAGGTATGTAATTAAGCCTTTAAATATTTTCTAATACAGTAAATCTGTACCTGTCTCACTTAAGACCACTTCTTTGCCAGTATTTGCCAATAATTGTGCCTAACCTTGGTTAGCCTTGTAATCTACTTGGGAAGTTTAAAATAAGTGTGTATCTTTATGTTGAAGAGAATACTTAATCTCTTAATGTAATTAGGAATCCTGTACAAATTTACTACATTCCCTTTTAAACTAAATTTGCTGCATTGCTTTTGCATCTCATCGGTGATGATCCTATCCCGAACCTGATTTCTTTGATGAAAAACCTACCACGGATCCGGCATCTGAGATGAGACAAAAGGCTTGATTTGATTTTTTTTAACATACTGTAACTCATTGTGTTTATTACTACTTCTGAGGGGGGGAGGGAACACTAATGTATAGAAAGTGTGTGTATTTGCAAATTTCCATTTATTTCTCAAAAGGAACCATTTTACTTACATGTTATTCTGCTTTTTCCAGTGATGAGTTGGAACATTTTGTCAGTGCTACCTGGATGGTCTGTATCTGGAAGGAAGTATAACACCTGAAGAGATTTTTTTTTTTTTGCTGCTTGAAGTGGGACACCATGTTTTTAAAATCTGCTGGAATAGTTGATGTCATACTACCTAGGAGATACTTTTTTCAGAAATTACATGTGAACCAAATCACTGTGCACATTTAAAGTAGCACCTTTACTGGAACTTTGAGCTATCCTAACAGCAATATTAAGGCAATGAGCAGTGAGCTTCATTTAGTGTGGGGGACACTAAGGGTATTTGTACTTTTAAAATATCTTTATTATGTACAGATGAATTGCTGAAGACTGAGGAAGCAAAAGCATGATGCTTGTAATGAGAATACTCAAATGTAGTCAGAATTTGTCTACAAGAAAAGCCAGGTCTAAAGTGTGCTTTTAGTCCCCCCAGAGAGGGAGAAAGAGCTGGGTTGCTGTCTGCAAGATCACTGGAGAGGGACTGTTTGCTTTGTGGGAAAGACCCTGGAAATGTTACCTGCTCTCTACAGGGGATAAAGTCAGCATAGGGAAGAGGGGATGCATGCATCCAAATGTCTGCTTTGAACATTCATTTGAAAAGTAACTGTGCAGTAAAATGGTTGCAGCATGCTCACTGCGTTCAGCAAATGAGCCCTTTTCCAGGAAGGGGGATCACAGAAATCATTAACTAAATAAAATTGGAGTTTAAAGACAAACCATTATGTAAATAAGATCCAATCTACATGAAAGCATGACCTTCAAATCTAAATTGCAGGAAAACATAATAAAAGAATGTCATGGTACAGGATATCGAACAATTGCTAAAGCTACACAGAGACTATTTTTGTAGTCTCCAAGATCACTATTTCACTAAAACAGTTCTCTATAACAAAAGTACTGTAAAGTTTTTACCCTTAAAGCTGGTGAAAATGCTGGCATTGGATTCTAGCAGCCTCTTTCTTTGCAGAGGCAGAGTTCTTTCAGCTCATGGAATGTCTACTTCTAAGTCACAAACACCTGAAAAACAGGCACTTTTCTGCCAGGAAGTACCAAAAAAAGTGCAGAACTTATAGCAGTTTCTAGAAGGGAATGTTTGAAATTAGGAGCCCGTTTGACTACCAAATTATGTGCATTGTAGGTTTCACTATGGGCTTCAAGAGTCTTGCCTCACTGGGTGTTATTTCTCTTCGGGTTATTGTTAATGAGCAGTACCCAACAACTTTGGCTGCCAAAAGCTGCTCCTGTTCAAGCAACTGTGTAAATCTTAGTCTCCTGAATGTATCTAAGATGCAGAATTATTGCAGAACTACTACCCCTTGCTATTAGCAGGATTTATTACTTCTGATAACAAAAAATGTTATTGAGGAGCATAGGAATTTCAATATGCCACCATGTTTTGTATATGCTCTTTTTTGAATAAAGATGTGAAAACCCTCCTAGCTGTTGCACATCAGTTCTGCACTCGAGGTGTTCCTTTACAGCTTGTACTTTACAAGAGCTACAGAGGCAAAGTAGCTTTGCTGCATCGGCTGGTACAGGATGTGCTGGACACTTGGAATAATTCCCCTCTCTGCCTGAGTGACTCCTGGACAGTGTAACCGTTAGTCAATGTGCTCCTCAAAATTGTGATGAGGGCAGTCTTCTCCCTCCAGCTCTTGCCCTCTGGAGCTTTGGGAGGAGTCTGGATGCTGTTGTTGGCCACTGTTCAGTGAAGTTACTCACATGGTAAGTTCAAGTGACTCATCTTGCCCAATCACCATTTTTTGGTGGAAAAGGATGGTGGAAGATTGCAGAAAGGGATAATACAGCAGCAGTGTTTGGTAAGTAGTATGTTGGGTGTTTTCAAAAGATCTGGCTTTTAATACAATTAAATGCAATACAGAAGATGGGGGTAGGTTTATGATGCATTTCAGATTTAAAGGCGCTGTCAAGCAGAAAAGGCATTTTCCTTTATGTGAAGCCAATACGGAAAACATCTGGAGAGGTTTTGTCCGATGTGCAGTAAAACAGATGAGAATAGCTGCTCTTCTGATTCTTGGAAGTACCAGGAGAAACAAAGTTTAGAATTCTGGGTGATGCTTCACATACCCAAAATACTTGCCATTGTTCTGTATTTTGCAAAACATTTGGGATGCTGCTGATAGGGGATTGGCAGTACTGGGCAGTACAGTGGAGGCCTAGTTTGGTGGTGAATAGTATGGTGAAGTTGTGTGCAAGCCACCATTAGTTTTGAGTGTAGAAGTGTTGAATGCGTCTTAGGCTGCAATCGAAGGAATCAGTGGTTGGACAAACTTTATTCTGGAATATCACCACATATGGGTCTTAGTAACTGTGAGAGAAGCAGAAAGCTTTTTGGAGGCAAAGAGATGGTGTACTTAAGTGAGAGGCATATCTTGCACCCAGAGTAAAGATAGAAGAGTGGCTTTGCATGAATGCTGAGCTGCTATTTAAGTGCTAAGGTTACTGCTAAGGTGGGAGGTTTTGTCTGTTGCGGAAGTGTATTGCTGAGGAGGCTCTATAAGAGATAGAGCCACAGATTAACGTAATGCAGCAGTGGTACCTTGCCACAGCATCCCACTGCCATGCAAGTATCCTGGTTGTTGTGAGGCCTGCTTGGAGTAGATGGATTTTCAGTGAGCCAAGGACTGGTTTGAGCTGTGCTGTTGAGCAACCAGCCTGCAGTGAAGTTTGGCACTGACCACTGCTGTACTGTGTGCTAGCATGAGTGGAGTTCTGCCTCCTGCTGCAGCCACGCTTGTGGGGACACGTGCCATGTGCACCTCGGTGGTGAGTTCTGGTAAGAAGGGCACTGCATTCCTGTGCCATCACCAGTGATAAATTCCAGAGATAGTAGCTCAGAATGCAATTTTTGAGAGTCTGAGTTGAAGCAAGTGTTGATAGGTCAGAATTCTCTTTATTGGAGAGACGTGGAACTTTGGAACCTGGCACTTTTTCTGTGCAGCCTCTCATCTCTAGAAGTTTAAAAAAAAAAAAAAAAAACTAGTTGTGAGGGCTGAATTTGAGCTACAGTCTGAAGTATGAATGAATGGAAGACAAATTGGTTTCAGTGAATCAGTTGAGGCCTCATACAACGTGTATGTAGGGGTGTGTGTCTTTTGTGTATTCTTTTGTTACTGCAGTCAGCATTGTATTTTTGACCTTACTTGTCCATCTTCCTCAGAGGAAGGACACTAGAAAACTAAAAGGAAAATGAATTCCCTTCTCTGTGGACTCTGAAGGGAACTCTTGAGCTGACAGTGCAGCGGAGCTGGAGGGATCTGAAGATGCTCCTTCTCGGCCATTGTCTCAGACTTCCTGCGGGCGTCACGGGACAAAGTGGCATTTTGTGCTCGGAAGAATGGCTGTATTGAGCGGGACAGAATCTGCCTTGCTCAGTATTCGGGCTGAAGATGACCAGTGTAAGAAACAGAAGCATAGAGATCCTTTCCTGCAGTTTGGTTGGAAATTTCCTGAGGAGATTTTTTGCTGTTTTTATTTGAATGCTTGTTCAACTATGGGCTCTCTCCATTTAAAAATGTCAGATGTGAAAGCTACATGGGCTGTGAAATGTTTTGAGTAGTTCACGTGACTAAATGCAGGGAATAAGCAGGGAAGTAATGTCAAAGCTTTTTTTGAAGCTGCTGTAACTCAGGTAACACTTCCAGTGCTGACATGAATGAAAACCAAGTGAAGAGACCCAAATACAAGGCCAGATCTGAACTGGTGCAAGAGGCTGTGCTTCCCTCACTAGTACCTAAGGCTCCTCACCAGATCCATGGTGCTGCAGTAGCATCTTCTCCCAGTAACTCCTGCTCTGTAGCTGAAGGAACATTGGCAATGGCAGTACTGCTTTTATCACTGCGGGTTGATGGATTAGAAAGCTGGTGGTCTTGCAAATGTAGTTAGTACTTCATATATGTGGAAAGAAGCAAGCAAGACAGTCTGCTGAAATGGAACGTATTTGGACCTTTTCTGAAACTGGCAGGTTGATCTGAATGAAAAGTAAAGATTCTATTCTTGAATCATCTAAAGATGATTGAAGAAGAATATACAGCAATTGTCAAATCAGCGCATTCACATTACTGTGACAAACGGAATAATTGGCCCCAGCCTTAGTGGTTTCTTGGTTGGATTGAATAATGTTGCAGTTGCTATACCCAGTCCTGAAAGAAACATTTGAGCCTCGAGTGCTGTGCACGCTCAGCGTCCTGCTGGGCTGGAAGTGGATGTTTGCTGACTGCTCACACGCGTGGCAGGAGTGAGGCCCGGCCCGTGGCAGCTCCCTCCGAGCCCGTCACCCTCCCCAGCGTCAGGAAAGCCTCTGCTTTCTTCCTGAAGCACATTTGAGCAACTTGGGTATTCACTGGTGACTACCTGAAAAGGTCTCTCTTCTGAAAACAGTTGGGTTATGCAGTTTCTGGTTCTGAAAATGTTTTAGTTACCTCCTTGCTATTGCAAACAGAGAAAAGCTAAATGGATTTGAGAACTAATGTTCTCCCACTTGCCCACGCAAGTTTCCCAGGTTATAAACCATATAGTAGAAAAGTGAGGTTTTAACGGCAGGAACAGGAGCTACCTTCAGAAGAGCTTGGAATAATATTTAATGATGGGATGTCACAACTCTGGGAATGTTCGCTCCAAAATCTTGAGGGTTGAGCAGTGCCTAGATATTTGAAGAAATAGTGTTTGAGGTAGTTTGTCTATATTTTCAGTTATTTTCTGCCAGAAGCTTCATTGCTGGTAAAATCCTGCTTTGTGTAGTTTCTGCTAGTTTGGAGTACAGGGCTGCAAGGCCCTCAAATGTATTTTTATGTAAAAGGATATAAAAGTATGAGGGCCTGTTGACAGGGTTGACCTTGGGCAGGAGGAGGGGAAGTGCTGCTGCTTTTTCTGCCAGTTACTTTAACTCGCATGACAGGACTGGGAATAGTTTGATGTAATTTACAGCGTTGTAATTAAAAGACTGAACAATTCCTGCATCTAATAGATATATTTTTTCTAATAAAATATGCAGCCCAAAATAAGCCCTTTTGGGAAAGGGAAAGCCCAATTATTTTTAGCAATTATTTTGCAAATAGGGAGAAGGAAAACTTTTCAGGAGTTCAGCTTTGGAGAGAAGGGTGCACAGACTTAGCAAGTGTTTTTGTTAAAATCAGAAATTACCAGGAATTGGAAAAGCCCAGTGCTACTAACTTGTACAATGTGAGGGGATGATCCTCCTGTGCTTATCTCTTCTCCCTGTTTCTAGGAGGAGGACTTGAAGAAAGTTTACAACTACTGGACTTCTTTGAAAGCGGAAGCTTGTGGTTTCTTAGGCTCGCTGCAGGGGAGGAGTAAGAAAAAGGTACCTCTGCATATGAAATTCAGTCAAGGTATCCTGGTGTTAGACTTCTAAGTGAGAACTGAGTCTTGGAGTATCACATCAGACATACTTTTCATGTCTCCCAAATTCATGATAGTACTGTTCTCCCTAGAATGAGAAATAATTCTTGGAGTATCACATCAGACATACTTTATCATGAATTTGGGAGACATGAAGATTATTTCCCATTCTAGGGAGAACAGTACTATTTCCCAGAAGTTGTAGGTAGAACTATGAGCAGCACTAGGAAATAGTGTGACACCAGTAAAGATGTACATTCCCCTGCTTATCATCCAAGGATTTATATAAAATACTCCTAAAATTCAGGTTCATAAGTGACTTGGTATTTATCTGACATAGAAGCAAGAAAGGTTGCTGTGTGCTTGTGGTAAACCATGGGAGGATGCAGTCATGGATTTCAAATGCTAAAGTGCTTATTCTCTGCCTTCTAGGGCATTTACTTAATCTATGTTAGGATTTTTCTGGGTTTTCCTTAAACTTTTACTCCCATTCAAAATCCATTTTCAGCTTAGAGCTATTTGTTTTCCATTTTCTCAATTATTTGTACTCTTAAGCATGTTCCATTTCAGAGCTGCACTCTGATTTAGATGGTTGAGATTGCAAAAGCAAAATTTGGCACTGCTAACAAAGGAAGATACATGGTGGTTAGAGGACATAGCTACTCTTTTTGCTACTTTTACTTTTTTTTGCTTTTTTTTTTTGCTACTTTTGATTTGTTTGGGTAGTAGTGAAGTGAGAGCTTAATTTCATAGACTGATTCAGTAGGTTCTGAGAGCAACCTCTCTATCTCTGGCTGGTTTTCCCAATACTATAAGGCTGCTACACCTGTGGCTTACTACTATGGAGATTTATAGGAGGGGAACAGATTCTAAAACAGCCAAGGTTGGGGAGAAAAGATGTAAATAATCCTCCATTTTCCCCTCAAGACAAATACTGACTAAGCTTGCACCATAACTAACAAGAATGACAACTTCTTAAGGAAGAAAGTGTATTTATCGTATATTAGTGTTTGCTCAGAAAAAAACGAGAGGGAAATTGGTCTTCTGCATGCTTATTGTGATGCAGGGGTGTGCCAGACGAATGGTTAGCACTGGCTAATTTGGATGACAGGTATGTGTACAGCAGAAGGTGTGTGCAGGACAAGATATTTTCAAGGTAGCTAAAGTCTTCTGTTTTACATATTAGGTATTTATTTCCTTCTTGGTATTGAATTTATCTAACCTTTTTAACAGGTTAACTTGCATTTGTAGCCAAATAGAATAAATACTAAATTTTTTATTAGAGTCCAGATTTTTTTGAATGTTCAGCAATACTGTGGTTCTTCCCGCATTCCTCCTTTTCTTTTTTGAAATAAGCTCTTACAAAAGAAAACAATCTTCTGATTTACTATTTCTGATGCAGTTTTGTTGTGGAAATTTGACCAAAACTGCTCATGACACTGCTGTATCCTCACCTACCTGTAAGAGATGAAAATGCTTTGGTGGAAGGAAGAAAATTGATATAATAATTCAAACACCTACTGGGATTTTTGTAGAAACAAGACTAGTTCCTGTAATTGATCTGACAGCTGTGATTCCCTTCCCAGAAATAGGGGGCAGAGCCTGCAAGTGATCAGCCAACCTGCAGATCTCAGTGGCAGTGTCCTAAGCTTCAGGCTGTGGCAGAGGTGAAAGGGAAGTGTCTTTCACAGACTTTCCTCTCCCATTTCCCTCAATACTGGGCTCTGTGCCTGAAAGTTCTGAGCAATAAAGTGGTAGCTCTAAAAAAGGCAAAAAGCTGGTTTTAGGTAAAGATCTTTCTCACTCATAATTAACACAATGGGACAGGATAGCAACTCTCCTTCTTAGGAAGGTATTCCCCAAGAGATCTATAAACTTGAAAAATCTGGATTCTGTGGAATGAGTTACCACAGAACCTCCTTCACCATCTTGAAAGGTGAGTAGGAAACAGAGGCACCTAAGGTTCATTAAAAAGACAGAAAAGCACCTTTGTATGGCCACAGCAAAAGGAGACCTGGCAGAAGTGGCAATTGAGGCCTTGAAAGCAGAAATTCTGAACTTCTGCGAGAGTTCCCATTAGAAGAATGATGGAGAGCTTTAGCAAACAATCCTGGTCTTCATTTCATATGCAGTCCAGTCCCACCCCTCCAGAAAATCAACCCTTTTTTCTCAGCAAATCCCACGAGTACAGCTGACCTGAACTTTCCAATCATTTTTCATGCCTAGAATTTACTAGAACCAAAACTAATTCTCAAATGTTAATTGAAAGCTCAAGAAGTTAATAAATGTTGGCACTGAACTATGAACATGTTTTCACAGTATATATGAACAGTATACATGAACATATTCCCTGAGGAATTTCTAAAAATTTTAGAAGCAGAAGCTATTCTTGTTGATGTAGTAAAATTCAAGCTGGAAGGACATAGAAAGTCTAGAAGCTCCTGCAGTGGTTGTTCTGTCACCAATAACTTCAACAAGATTTTCATTAACAAGAAGCTCAGTTATGGTGATCCTGCTGGAGTCTCCTCATAAGCACTAGGAATGCATATTCTCACATATTCATTCCTCTTATTGTGCTATGCAGGTGTCCAAAAAATGTGATCCTTTGGAATGAAGCTCTAACTGGAAGCCAAATTACTTTGGTTAACTTGAATAAATATCAGTGTTTAAAAGGAAAATAAAAACTGAGATAATCAGTTCTGTATCTATGCAATGATAAACTGATCAGAGATTTAAATAAAAGACTTGCTGAATTCAGTTTTCCAAAATAGAATTTCATTGTAATTGATTTTAAATCCTGTCACTTTTGAGAACTAAATTTAAAAACGAGCCTTTTTGCTTATGGTAGGATCAAAAAGACACTTTTTTCTAAATTTATTTCCTGAAAGCAGTTTGAAAGCATAAGGTTCTTCCTAGGTCCCTTGTGAATCACAGATTTATTTTTTTCTAGTGCCCAACTACTGGGCAAAATTAGAGCTTAGCTTCTCTAAAGAACTGAATTATTGCTTACCTCTAACAGCATAAGGCAGCAGTAATAGTCCTACCATACTAAAGACTTGTTCAGGTTGTGTTGCCTAAACAATGCTGTCTGTGCAGAGCAATAACGAAATACCTGGTTAGCTCTTAAGAGCCAGAAAAGGGTAATTTTACATATACATTCCCATTCCCTCCTGCCGTGTGCCTGCTACCTGATCTAACTTCAGGTCCAACTGCAATATCTCTCCCTGCCGGTAGGGAAGAATAGTCTAGATATTTCAAAGCAGCAGGCAGAGTCTGAAATACTGATTCTTCATCCTTGTGCTCTGCTCCCTAATTTGTGCTCTAAAGGGGCAATTTCCATACTACAGCATATGGCATCTTTTTTAAAAAAAAAATAAAAGCTGCCTGTTTTGTGGTTCTGTGGCTCTGCAGAAATGCTGCATTCTGCCTGGCAAGGTTAATAAGAAAAAAAGACTGTTCCAGTCTTGCAAGGAGACCTTGGACGAAAAGGCAAGATACCTGGGGCTTGCTCATCCTTGGAGGGAATTCTTGCAAGTTTAGTTGGGAATGCTTATCCTGAAAGCAGCATATTCCAAGTGGTGCACCAGGTGTTCTCTCTCCTGAGTAATAAACAATTATTGTTACCAACCTACTAAAGTGCCTGGGGATGTGAGGCCAGCTACTGACAACTGGCCATCCACACTGTTAAGCTGTTGATGCTCTCTCTGCCTGGTTAATCCTGAACTAATGGATTCCCAGGGAATACTGGTGTGGTTTTGAGGCTAAAGTGTGCAAGAGCCAAGCTCTGGCAAGGCAAGCTGTGCTGTTCAAGCTTGCCTTGGGGCTTGAGGAACAGGCCATGGACTGTCCACTTACTTGTATGGCTGTGGCTGTTTTCTCTGCTCCAGGCTGCTTTTCCTGTTCTGGGATACATGCCTGGGATTTTAGGATAATATGACACAGCAATGGGCTGTCTGTGCATTAAGACAATTTCTGAAGTTAGTAGACATGGGATTAGTTCACCCAATGCTACTGTTCTTCTAGCCTTTTAGTTGGCTTTCTAGAGAGCCCTGAGTGCTAAAATCCTAATGGTTGCTGGTAAAACTGGGGGATGTTCAGAAACTGTCTGTACAGTGGCATAAAAGGAGTTGCGTGTGTACCCAAGATTTAAAAAGAGCTCCAGTTCTGCTCATGTCATTCTGCATTGACACTGTGGCTCTGGCTTGGTGAGTTGCAGCTTCAGCACTTGGCTACCTCGTACTGCGTAAGAGTTCAGGAGAGCACTGCTGTCCTGAGATGACTTCGGGATGTTTCAAAGGTCTCTTTTTTTCCAGACATCTATCAGGAACACTGCAGTTCTCTTGCATGAGTCCTTATGAGCCAGAATGCACTTGGATATGGTGAAATTAAATTTCTTCATCTCTGCTGTACTAACCTTAAGGTAGGCAAATTACTGGAGAAAGGGGACTTACTCTTTGTTTCCCCAAATATCTCGTCTTTTTTTCCATGGAGCTTTGCCAGATGCTGATCTAATGGTAACATTCCTATGGGTAGCAGTTTAGAGCTCCAGATGAGGGTAGTGGGGCAAAGAAAAAGCAGTAGATATGTTTAAATGATGATTTTTCATACCAGTGTCAGCAGTAATGTGTTTTTTTTCCCTTAATTTAGAGAAGTCTATTCCCATAGTTTCTTCACCCTGTAATAAGCTTGTGAAATGTATGTGCAGAATCTCTGTGGCTTGTAGGTCTGTGGTGAGATGAGGGCTGTGTGGTCAGGCGATCTGGGGGAAGGTTAACATTTGCATGAAGAGCTCTGCAAGAAGTGAGGAGGGCTTGAGATGAAAGGCACAGATGATGTGCGATTGCCTGTTCTTCTGCTTGCTCCTGTGACACAGTGTTGGTACTGGAGAGTTTCAGAGCCAGAGGAAAAATACAAGAGCAGGGCAAGTCTCCGATAGCACTTTCTGGCACACTCTCCCAGCTGCCAGAGACTGCTGCTGCAAACACTGTTGGAAGTGGAATCTCTGCATTTAAAAATCTAGAAGGGATTGTCTTCAATTAATTGGCTAACTGTCTTGGGATTTGGGAGAGTGTCCATAAGTTCAGATGTTAATGCTGTGTGTAGATGTAGCTGATTTCTTTTGGTGCCTCCTAGATCTTCTGTTGGGGAAAGGGTAGGGGAAAAAAAAAAAAAAGGCAAGAAAAAAAAAAAGATCAATAACTTTCTAGCTGTTTTCTCTATGTCACTTCTGACCTTGTAAACCTGCCCCCACACTTGCCCCCTGCCCATCTGTGTTGAAGAGCCCTGGCAGTGGGTGCTGCATGGATTTATGTGACAGTAATGTTCTCTGTTCTGTCCTTCAAGGAACTCCTAGTGGCTGCCCTGCGTTTTTGACCACAAAGCATAGGGCTCTTGCAGTTCTTTTGTTTCATGTCCCAGTATCTGGTTTCTGAGTGAGAACAGTCAATTTGGAGTGGCTCTGAGTTGGCACATCCACATACGCACAGAATAACAATTTCAATATTTGTGTGCATTCGAAAAGTCTCTTATTGGGCATCTGTCAATAGCTGCACATTAATGTACTCTGTGATGATTGCTCTGCACACAAGGCAGATAGAGGCTTTTTAAAAAAAGCCATCTGTCTTGCCTCAATTTCAAATTAAAGCTGAAGGTATGAATGGAATGTGAACTCAAATACCTTCTGCTGCTTCTGTTGGGCCTTCTTCTATGACAGCTACGCAGTGTTTGATTTTTGAGGGGGATGTACCTATGTGTGGAGGGATTACTGACTAGAAAGAAGAAAAAGCAGTAATTTTTACTGTAAAATGACTTTGAAGCATAGACACTTTGTGAGAATAAGCAGTCTAGTAGCCTTTGTTAGCGCTGGTGCTACAGGACAGGGGCTGAAAAAAATGGGGAGAAGCAGTTAAAATGAACTTGCTTCAGGACCTTCAACCAGTCTATATATAAAACACATGCTAAACATGCATTAAAAACATCCTCTTCACTGGTAGGTTGGTTCTCTGCCTATGACTTGATCTGGAAAAAATATTTAGCAGTGCGCAGGTGATTTTTCACGCTCAGGCTCTGAAGTGCAAGGCTCACTACAAATCTACCTTGCAGAGTAAGAATTAAAATTTAGTGAAAAATGATATGGGTTTTGGTGGAAAATTAATCTTTCTAAATCTCAATAAATGCCAATTAATCGGTGGATAAAGCTGTATGTGTGAGGATCAGAAGAGTCTACTCACTGGATTTGCAACCATCCTTTATTTGCTGTCTTGTCTGTACCTTGACATAATTGGTAGTACTAACTGCATAAAGTGTTTGAAGATCAAAGATACAGAACCCTAGGAATAGCTTAAATAAGGAACAAGCCTGATATTAATCAGGTTGTTACATCTCTCTAGTTTTGGCAAAGGAAAATGTATGAAGAGTAATAAAGTAAAATTATTTTGAGATAAAACATTACTATGTTTAGTCTTTTCGGATGAAACATGGCAATTGAGATCATAAGTTGGTTTTTAAAACGGGAGAAATCAAATGTGAAATTTTGGTGGGAGAAACTACTTTTTACTATGCAACTGACTCAGTCCTATACTTCTATATGCATATAACTGTTTTATATTTATTAGCTGGTTTGTTTCTGACTTGCATTTCTCTGTTAATACGCACAGGCCTTACCTAGGCCTTGTATTTTGTAGCTTGATCCACCCATCTTTTAAGAACTAGAGTCTGACTGAAAAATGAAAAATTAAGTGGCCTTTAGTGAGATCCTTTCAATAAAGAACATGGGGCAAGAGGCTAGTGACCAGATGAGTGCTGAGTGCGATAACTGCAGGCTTGGTTCCTTTCCCTAGGTTAGATACTTGTATAATACATTACCGTGGACTCGGCAGCCTTAAGGAGACTTGGTGAGGAATGGATTGGGAAATGCATTTTTCTGAAGTTCAGAGGAGCTCATAGGATGTTGTAACTGGGCTAAAAGCAGGAAGAGATGTGGTTTAAAAAACAAAACAAAAACTAAGAATTAAAAGAATTAACACAACTTTTGTCATCGTGAGATGCAGTTAAAATTTCAAGCATGTGGAGCTTTAAAAATCTGTGGCAAGAATCTGGAAGGTGTATGGGGAAATATTCTGTAGGATTAAAAATACATATGTATTTCCTGATTTCCAGGCTCTCTTCCTGGGCATGCCATTTCTCTCTGTCCTTCTGACATTAGGGCTACTAACTGGCTGTACTTAGAGGAACTGCACGTGAGATTTTGCTTCCTCCTTTCTGCATTAAAAAAAAATCAAAGCATCAAATAGCTGTGATTTAAACAAGGGTGCAAATCTGCACTGCCTTTATCCTTATCTTTTTATTGTTTTACATCCCTTTTATGGAGGAAAAGGGAAGCGCATAAATAACTTTCCCTCGGGAGTGAGAGAGGGGTCTGAAAGTGGGAATTACTTTCTCTGCAGTCTTTCCTTCTGTAGGCAGTCAGATCTGCTAAACTGAAAACTTAGGGAACAGTTTCTAGTAGTTTGAAGGAACTAATGCATTTACAAAGCACAGATATTACTCTGGCTCAAGCCTGCATAGTAAAAGTCTATTTGCTGAAATCCCTTCTGTAAGAAAATGTTTGTGTGCTATTTTCACTGAAAATTACTCTCCAAATGTGACTTACAGATAGCACCTAAATTGCCTAGTTGATGGCATTTGGGGAGGGCGGGGTGACTTTTGAAAGACATAAATATGCATATTCATTATGAAGAATTTAAAAATATTTAAAATCTTAAATGTTTTCAGTAAGAAAAATGTTTTAGCTGTTTTTTTCCAAGAAGTAATGTTTCATTTTCTAAAATGTCTTAGACACTAGTGAGATTGTGAACAAAAATGATTTTTAGTAACACTTCCAAGTTATAAATTAGCAGTAATATGTGAGAGTGTACAACTACCTCCTTGTTTTCAGGATAGCCCGCGAGGAACATTTCTTTATTTGTGAAATCTTACTGGATCAACCAATATTAGGTGTTTCATTCGAGTATTTGACACGCAGCCTGTGTTGCAATCGCTTGCTGTGCTGTGCAGATTTAATGATCTTTTTAATGCAGCAGGGATGCCCAAGGTGCCTGGCTTGGTGCGGGGGCAGCAGCAGTTTGTCCACTTCTTTGTTGCCTTTGAGGAAATGAGTAACATTCTGCGTGCCTTCCTGCCTCTGCTTT
>NW_010584407.1:523468-539410 GCF_000705375.1 Tinamus guttatus | reverse complement strand
CTGGCAGACTTGTGCAAAACCTGCAGTGAGAGGCACCCCACCCCCGCGAGGCAGCCGTGCTAGGGCTCTCCTTTGTGTTAGCGCTTCTTCTGAGGAATTTGGTGCATCTTTCCCAACAACCAGAAGCATCAGGGGATGAGCTCGCAGATTGATTTTCTTTGATTTTGTTTTTCATTTTTCATTTTTTTGCAAGAACAGAGCAGTCTGTTGCATGTTTTGTCACTTGAATTATTCTGCTTGAAGATGACACTAGCTTAATTGTGATGCCTATTGCATTTGAACAGATATCTGGAAACATGGCTACTGAACATGTTAATGGGAATGGTACTGAAGAGCCCATGGATACTTCTGCTGCAGTTACCCATTCTGAGCATTTCCAGACATTGCTTGATGCTGGTTTACCACAGAAAGTTGCTGAAAAACTAGATGAAATTTACGTTGCAGGTAAGATGCAAAACTTGCAAAACCACACCTTACAATATTTTATTGGATTCTGCTGTCTTTGGGCTAAAATAGCAACTTTTTGTGGTTTCCAAAAGTATGGGGACTGCAGTCTTACCATTTTTATTTTTTGGGTAACTTGGCGCTTTAATTTGTCACAGAATTTTTCAAAGAACTCTCGGGCCAGGTCACTTGGGTTGAGGGGTGGGAAAAGTGTACATGTAACTGCAGGAACAGCTGGAACAGCCAACAGATGATTTTTAGGAGGAGTAGGTGATGTGGTCTTAGTGCATCTGTATAGTAGTTGTGGGTAATTCTGGATAACTGAAGCTTTGGTAGTCATCTTCTCTTGGAAATAATACTGAGTGAGGTAGCATTTGAGCTTGTGGATGGTTATTGTGTTTCTCAGGCGTAACATTGCTTGCTTTTTTTTTTTTTTTTTAAGACTTGATTTCTTTTTCTTTTTTGGATTGTGGTTGTCATTTTTAGTGCTGTAGCTTATATGGTCTTTACAGTCCTCTCTCAAAATGTATCAAGTTACTTTGCTGGTCAAGCTTAAGTCAGGTTTTGATGGATCCCTCTGTATTCAGCTGCAGGATATTGAAAATAAACTTAGCCTGTGTAACATCTGGATTTCACAGAAGTTGAATGAAAACATAAATGCAATAACACTTGCTCTGGATCTTAACTTTTTGTTGCTTCTTTTTGACAGAAAGATGTTAATCATGTTTTTTTTTAAAAAAAAAAACCTCGAAGAGGAATAAGTGGTGGGTTTCTTAGGTACAGTAACTTAATGTTATTCAGTGATTGCTTTAGGGGTCACTGAGATATGTTAGAGGTTTTAAATATGGTTAAACAAATGCTGAAATACAATGAGTATTTTTTTTCTTTTCTCTAGGGCTAGTTGCACATAGTGATCTAGATGAAAGAGCTATTGAAGCTTTAAAGGAATTTAATGAAGAAGGTGCATTGGCAGTGCTTCAACAGTTTAAAGACAGCGATCTCTCACATGTTCAGGTAATGTTAAGCAATTTGGAATATAATTGTTGAGGGACAAACTGCTCGTAGACTAGCAAGAGTTTTGCTTAAGTCTTTTCAGCTATCTGTATGCGACATGTAAGACACTATTAGTCCAAAGCAAAGTTGGATTCTGGCTTGTCGTGTTTGCAGAACTGAAGATTAATACATCTCTTACAGAACAAAAGTGCCTTTCTATGTGGAGTCATGAAGACATACAGGCAGAGGGAAAAACAGGGGACCAAGGTGGCAGATTCTAGCAAAGGACCAGATGAGGCAAAAATTAAGGTATGAACCTAAAAGGTGTACAATACATGTGTTACATGTGTGGTTTTTCAAGCTGTCATTACTGATGCCTTATTTCTTTGGGAACTGTGCCTTCTTAGTAAGGGCTATTTTAGCTTATTTGTTATCAGGAGGCTCTTATTTGCGTATTGATCTTTTTCAAGATGAAGGTGTTACTTATTGGAATATATACAAAAGTGAAAGACTTGAAAAGTTACTATGCTTGTACACTGACAAGTGCCACTTGCTGAAACAGTTTAACTATTTCACTGTGAAAATTTTGCATACTTTTCAGCATTTAGACTGCTTTCAAAAAGTGTAACTCAGTGATTGGCCTGGGTATCCCCACGCCCTCATTCAGATTTAAGGTAACTAGGAAGTAGGGAGAAGATAACACGTGTCTGAAGAAAATAGACTAGAGAGGATATAGGGTTCAGCCTGTTATTATGTCATTGTTGTACAGTTTATGGAAACTATGCAGAATTGTCTTAATGGCCACATTATTATTTCTTGGTATCAGTTTTCTGTTGTATACTCTGTGTATCAGAGTTGCAAAGTCCTGTTGAAGTTATTTTTTACAATAGTAAGTTTATTTCAGCTTAAAACTTAACAATGAAGTATGCTTATTTCCATCTTAGAGTACCTCTCATCTTGAACTTTTTTTGTGTAAAGTGCAAAATTACTATTAAAAATACTATAAATAGCTATGTAGTTTGCAAAACCGGAATGTCTTTTTTATTTTTGTCTCATCTCTTTGAGGGTTTAATACCATGATTTATAAATTCCAATAAATGAGTATGGGTTCCAGTCACCATCACAAAAAATTACATTGACTAGCTCAAAATGAAGACTGCATTGACTTACCTACGATAGCATTTACTGCTGATGGCTAAAGCATTTAAAATTTTGTTTTGCATTTTTTAGGTTATGAAGTTATTTTTAACTCTTGATTTGTCTAGATTTGTCTAGTAGGCTGTTTCTTTGTATGTGGTGTTTTTTTTCTTCTACAAAGTTACTGAGGCAGACTAGTTCTAGAAGAGTTTCTTATTACATATCTGCATGCTGAATGTCATCTAACACTTTTAATCAGAAATGTATCTGTACCTCTGTGCAGTGGTTCTAGTGAAAATCATCTGTCCTGGGTTGTTGAATGTGTTCACAAGGAATTTGAGATACATAAAGGACAGGATAGGAGAAAATAAGTAGTATTTAGTATTTAGTGGTGGGGTACCCAAAGCAGTAAGAAGAGAGCTCCAGGAGTATAAGCACTTAAACATGTGTTCTTTACTTCACACTTATGAGTAACCTCATTAAGTGAAGGGAACTTCTGTGCATAAATGTTTGCAGGATTGGACATGCCAAAACAAGAAATGACTCGGACTGTTAAGATCTTTCTAATTAAAGGGAAGCTTGCTGTTCTATTACTTGGATGATTTTTTTTCCCTTTTTTTTGTTTCTGTTTTTTTTTGTATGAAAATGAAGGAATTGGGGAAACCTCCACGTGAACCTTTAATTTTCTGATGACATATCTTCACCTGGCAGTTATTAATTGTTGTTCTGCAAGTTCCTTGCTGAAGCGTTAGCGATAAACTTGCTTGCATATGAGGGTTTTGAAACAGTACAATTTTAACTGTAAGCATGCTGTTTTTGTGAATGAAGTGTGTCTAAATGAGCTGAGTTGGTTTATGATTTTAAAAATTTAAGTTTCTTATTTGAAGGCACTCTTGGAGAGAACAGGCTACACTCTTGATGTCACTACTGGACAGCGAAAGTATGGTGGACCTCCTCCAGAGTCGATATATTCAGGCCAACAACCTTCTGTTGGTACAGAGGTGAGAAGGAGATCTTTATGTAAACATAGTCATATTTATTGGACATATTTTTTTTACAAGTTATACTGTATATGTCTGTTGCAGATATTTGTGGGCAAGATTCCAAGAGACTTATTTGAAGATGAGCTTGTTCCATTATTTGAGAAGGCCGGCCCTATATGGGATCTTCGCTTAATGATGGATCCATTAACTGGTCTAAATAGAGGATATGCTTTTGTCACTTTTTGTACTAAAGAGGCAGCTCAGGAGGCTGTTAAACTGGTAAGTTTTGTTATTTCTATTTTTTAAATACACTGGGTTCTAAGCAACTGTCCTTATCTTAGTGCTTAAATGCTTAGGAAGAAACTCTGTCACTATTAACGTCATATCATAAATATCCACTAGGTGTCTTTAAAATATTTTTTACAGAATTCTGTGTATAAGTTGTTACTGGGCATATTACGGACAAGGAGGAAACAAGTGGGTGGACTGCTACTTGCTTCAGTTTGATGAGCCTGTATTCTTACATTATTAGGAGTGGCTTTTGATCTGTCTGCTTTTTGAATGACTTTTGGAGATAAGTGCTTTGCCCACCCCCCCATCCCTCTTCTCCAAAAGATGAGTTGATTGGGTTTCTGTGACTTCGTATTTGCTTGTGTACCAGCAGAGGGCCCCACACTGGAAATAGGTTCCTAAAGTCATGGAATTTCTGAAGATAGTTCAGATGGGAAGTAATGACTTTCTATTCTATTGGAACTGTCTGGAAAATGATAGAAAATCTGCCAGATTAGAGTAAACTTTATCTGCTGTTCCAGGCGGAGGTGTGAAATAGCTTGTTTGAAGGACTAGGTCACTCTTAATAAGCTTTCTAGGCTTTATGCATGAAGCCTCCATCATATAAAAACAAACCAGAACCCACTTATATCCTGCCACTGCCCCCCTGCCTTTCTTTTTTTTTCCCAGGGGAATTTATATTCTTTGAGTTAGCGATTGCTGCAGTGAGAGATAATTATTACTACACTGATATGTGTGAGATTACAGTGTATGATAGGACCCTCAAGAGTGCTAAGCATACTAATTCTGAAGCAGATTGATCTTTAAATCTTACTATGTAAGATTTACATAATCTTACTATGTAAGATTTAAACCTGAGTTTTGGAATAAGGTGCATCTCCTGGATTGCTAAGGTGATTTGTTACCATCTTAAGTCAATTGTAGAGACAAAGCAAAGTGAAGATGGGGCTTTTTAACATTTAAACGTTTTTATTATTATTTTTAATTTATCTTAAGAACTTTTTGTCTTCTTGTCTACAGTCCAGATATACTTGGGATAATTCAACTTTGTGCATAGCCCTGTGTCCTTTTATCCTCAATTTAGCTCTTCATCTCTTGCATGAACTTTTTGCAGTAGTGCACATGACTCAGAACAGTGAAACAAGCCAAATATATTCTCAGAGGGCCCCTAGTAGATAAAATCTTTTGTTAGCTTAAGTTTGCTTAAATGTAGCATGCTCTTAAGGCATTTTAAGCAAATTTTGCTTCCGTAAAAGTAACAACAGATTTTGGCCTCTGTTGTCCACTAAATGATACCGGTGAAGAAATACATATAGCTCAGTATTATAGCTGATCTTTGATATGCAGGAAAAAATAGGTGATGAATGTTCTGTTTTTAAGTTAAATGGTGGCTGAACTCAGTAGTTGGAAAAAAGAGCTGGAAAAGCTGGATCAGTTAGCATTTATCAGAGTCTTTGAATAGTTCTAGCAGTATTTGGCTAGCTATTTTTTGTATATGTATATATGTATATATATATATATTTCCGAGACAAGTGTCTCGGACTGCTTTGAATACCTGGAAGACAGTTGCAGATACCTGTTGAAAATCTTTTGTCCATCACTTGTGTGTGCACTGGGGGAGACTGCTGAAATTCTTTTGGAATTGATGATTCCTTCTTTCTGTTAATTGTAACATCCCAGTATGTTAACAGCCAATGCTCTTTTTGAGACTGCATCTAGTCTCTGCACAGAGACAGACGATTTGTTTCCCAGCTTTCTGGACTCACTGGCATCAAAGTTCTGTTGTTGTTTCCCATTTTCTTCCTAAAAGCTTTGTGCTTTTTCTCTCTCAGAGCTTCTGAGACATATAGCAAAAATGTGATAAAATTGCCTATAGACCTCTGTGTGTTAATAAAAAGGACATATTGGAGATTTTTGTCAATAAACAGCAACAGAGAGTAAACTGAGCTGTCTTTAGGCTCTATCAGTGAGCATAGCAGTACTTTACATGATTTGTCTTCGGATGGCTGCTGTATCATCCACAAACTTTAAGACAACATCACAGAAAAGTGAACTAAAGTTGTGAATAAAGTTAATGTTGGCTTGTGTTATTCACTACACAGATAACTTTTCCCATCTTGAAAGATTCAAGCCTTAATTAATGATGCCATAGCATCATCTCATGCTGAGAAGACTTACATACACTAACACTAGGTAGTTTTATGTTCTGTACTTAATCCCGTGCACGGTTGGACCTTCTCTAGTCTTTCCCCAGTCCTGGTTAGAAGTGGCAGCTAAAATGTTCTTTTTGCACAAGCTCTGTCTTTAAGAAGTCAGCTCTGATAATAATTGCATTTAATGTCTATTTTAAACTGTCTGAATTAGGGATTACATTTTCACTTGTATTCGACGCATGTGTTCATTTTCCCCTTATACTAGTTCACAATTGCAGATTTTGCTCTAATAACAGGCTTTGGAGTGCTTATGTTTTCTGTAGGAAGAGGTACAACAGTTGAGATGGTGAATTTTGTAGGGAAATACACACTGGTTGTGTTCTCACTGGTTTTCAATAGAGCAAGAAGTTAGATCAAAGTGTAGATCCAGGTGAATTGTGCATGTTAAACAGTTTCCCATCTACACACAGCATTACAACTTGTTGTTTGCTGCTGAAAATAAACTAAAGCTGCTCATGAAAGTTTAAGTGGGTGGTAGAATGACAGAACAGACTTTGAGTATAGTTTGACCCGTTATTTTAAAGTCTGTTCTTGAAGAACATAGCAAAAGAGAGTCAGTATCTTTTATAGAGCCTAGAGAAGGTGAATGTTTGTGTGACTAACTTCGGGCATTCAGTCACTAGTGATGGGACAGAGAAATGTTTTGCTGACCTTGCTGCTTTGGTAGCCTTACTCCTTTTTGGCATTTTAGGGCTTGTACAGATCTAATCTGAGTTTACAGCTAATGTGCAAACTAATTACCTAATAAAGCACAAGCTTTATCTCTAAGAGCACCTAATTTAAGGCATAATTTTGTGCTAACAAAAACATGCAATGCAAAGCAGTGGTTAACATATTGAAGTATGAAAGAACTGTTTAGGAACCACTGTATATATGGAATGTAGTAGAGATTTATGCAGTTTGACTATGAAATGGTATTTCGTTGTCAGGAGGTTTGTGAGAGGCTCTTAAGTTACACATGAAGCCAATTTTTGGTCTTAGATTTAATAAAAACAGTCAGATAATGTCTTACATTGTAGATGACACAACTGAAGAAGAATCAATTTGTGTATTGTATCCAGACTAATAAATTGTCTGCATTTTAAGTTATGCACTGCATTTTTTTTTTATTTTTTAAGATTTTTTTTTAGCCACTTAGCGTAAGTTGTAAGTTCATGTTTACAAGTCTACTTATCAGTGCCATAGTTGTAAAATGTATAGAGTCTCGTACTGTTTTCTTGCCTCCTTTAAAATTGGTTCTTTCTCTATAGCATGGGCAAGAGATCTACAGACAGAAGTTTTTTACTGAATTTTAATATGTTTTGGGACATATATAACTAGTTGGAAATCTGCGTACTCTGATATGAAGTACAGATACTTCTCACATATACAATGTTCATTTTAGCTCACTTTTGACTTAATTGTCAAGCTTTAGTGAAGATTTTCAATGTAATGCACTTTTTGCTGTTTGACAGATAAATGTAAGATGTAAACAAACATCCTCACTCTGTTTTTAATACACAGAGCTATAGGAAGTGTGGGAAGTCTTGCTTCTGCAGGAGCATTTATCAAGAGTGGAATTGCTCCTAAAATTTATAGTAAGATTAATCTTAAGGTTAGCCTACTGCTTGTCAATAAAATGTTGACCACAAAATACGCTTTCCTAGCTACAGAATTGTATATTACAGGGCTTTCAGTGGAAAAGTGGTTGAGATACCAGCAGTTATCCTCCCTGCTTCTTATTTAGGTGATGTATATCTATTCTGCATCTGAATGAAAGGCGTTTTTTCTACAGGTGCCTCCTTTATTTATTTATTTAATGTCCCTTGAACTCCTATCTTATTTGTGGAAACTTCTGAGTTACCTGTTTTGGGAGAGGGTTTTGTACAGATATCCTTGGATTTCTGTGTACAGTCTAAGTACTTTGGAGAGAATTTGACAATTGCTCTTTCACACTGACTTCTGGGGGGAGACTTAATCATGAATAGTGTGAAGGTGTTCGTGTGTGTGTGTTTTTCTTTATTTTTTTCTTCTGTTAACTGTGGCTCTCTTGAAGGGAATCTGCATCATAACACCTGTCTTTTATGACACAAGAGTCAATTTAGGAATTCATGGATGCAGTGTGTAGGGCGACTTTATCTTTTCCTGAAATGTTGTGAGAAGTAGCATGTACACAGATGCAAGATCTGTCTTTTGTTCTATATGAAAAAATCTCCCTTGAGTAAAACTCTTGACACTTAACACACAAAGAATGTGTGTTAAGTAAGAGGCTTGAGCAGAAGAGAAAGATAAATATTGGTGAAAATCGTGGAGATTTCTTAGAAAAAAATGATATACTGCAGAACTATTAGTTGAATGTAGTAAGAATGCGTTAAGCTCTTAGGATGTTAATGTATTACTGTGTGTTACAATTGAAGAAGGAAAATATTTGTTGTGCTGCTGTTACAGTGAAAATGTTCTGTAACTGATGATTGTTTAATTGTTTTCCTTTCAGTACAACAATCATGAAATTCGTTCCGGAAAACACATTGGTGTATGCATCTCTGTTGCCAATAATAGGCTTTTTGTTGGCTCTATTCCTAAGAGTAAAACTAAGGAGCAAATTGTTGAAGAGTTTAGCAAAGTAACAGGTAAGTCTGTAACCATGATTTTTAGAGCTGGAGAGATGTAAAACGTGATTAGAGATAACTTTTTTAACCATCTAATCATCTTTCAGCTTCTGATTGAGATCACTTACCTTTTGTCTTGACTCCTAGCATGACTAACTTTTTTTTTTTTTTTTTTTCAAAAAAGCTCTATTCTTCTGCAAGCTGAAAAATGTGATTACACTGGTACGCAGCTCCAAGTTTTACATGGCAAATAACTGCCTGCTGTTTAAAGTATCCATTCAAAGAAATGGATAGTTTGTAATGTCAAAACTAAAGGATCTTTTAAATCTTTTTATAGCAGAATTGAAGCAAGATTGAGAACATAATGACCTCTGTGCTTCAGAATCTTTAATGATTTGATAAAAATCTCTTTTTTGTAGCTGTACTTAGACTGACAAAGACAACATTTTATGACTTTAGCAGATGATATGCTTGAGTTCCTTGGAGCATTACTGAATTTTTTTAGAAGTCTTAAAATCACGAAAGTTTGATCTGTCTTATTTTTTTTTTCCATGAATGTCCAGGTAATATGGTGTTGTGATTGAAGTGCATTGGGATAGTGTGAAGTTTCTCTTTGAAAGTGTCTTGTTTTGCAATTACTTGTAAGATGCTTTTGGAAGGCTAATCCCCACCTTATACTACAGATAAATATTTTGCTTAATTTCAGAGAGTCTTACAGATGTCATATTGTATCATCAGCCTGATGACAAGAAAAAGAACAGAGGTTTCTGTTTCCTTGAATATGAAGATCACAAAACTGCTGCTCAGGCCAGACGTAGGTTAATGAGCGGCAAAGTGAAAGTCTGGGGAAATGTTGTTACAGTTGAATGGGCTGATCCTATAGAAGATCCAGATCCTGAAGTCATGGCAAAGGTAATAAAGCGATAAGGGAAGCATATTTTTAGAGTCCGTGTTCTAAAGTAAGTATTTTCTGATACTAGTGAAAGTTAAAATAGCATCCCGAAAAGTGACTCCAAAAGTTGTAGTTTGTAGCTTTATATTTGGTGGCTTGTAGCTTAACACTGGGGAGGTGATGGCAGAGCAAACCTTAATTGCAATGAAATTCTGTATTTAGAACTTCAGAAGGGAGGACTGGGATTTTTTAAGATAGGTTTTAGAAGTCGTTCCCTGAAACTTGTATCTAATTCTGTGTTTTTTTTTTTAAATTCATTGAAATGTTAAGAATGTTGATATTCTGGATTTTTAATGTTTTAGCGAAGCAAAATTTTGAACGCTTAGCACTTCAAAGTGGTTTTTGACAGTTCTGTTATGTATGTGCAATGTTTTGATACCGAAACAGGTTACCTGATTTCTGGCCATCAGATTAAGCATAGCTGCTTTATCAAAAAAAAAAAAAAAAAAGGCTATTAAAGTGTAGCTGAGTTATGCAGTACAGGTTCATAGCTTGCCCATGTCCTTTTCTCTTTCTGCTTGTTTTTTATCTGTGCTTTTTCTCTCATCTGAGAGAACTGCATCAGTTGCTGGAGTCCTGCTTTGATGGACCTAGTAAGATAGCTTGGATGGGACTTCCTATTTGGTTAGCCATTAGGGAAAATACCAGGAATTGGGGCTCACTTTAGGAAAACTGTTTTTAAATTCCACGTATTAGAGCTTTTGGACTACCCTGTCTGCAGTGTTTTTTTTTCTTTTTCATTTTTTATTTTTTGGTATGTGTGTGTGCGCGTGTGCTTGCCTGGCATCTGAGTCTGCTAGCAGCAGGGAAGAGTCTTGCAGGTGAAGTTTTTCTAAGGTGGTATTTCCTCCATATGGCAGCTTTTCCACCTGATCAGTTCCCTGGCTCAAAGAGAAGAGTCCTAATCTAGCAAAATCCAGCTAAAATAAATTAGCAGGGACTTCTGCTGACATGACTGAATAGATAAGTGGGAAGTGATAAGGGACATGATTAGGTATCTTTCAAAAGTAAATTCACAGATGTAGGGAGTGAAACCTAAAGAATTAATGAAAGCTAAAGAAATTAAAACTTGACAGTGTTTTGCCCTGTTTCATAGAGATTTTCAAATGTGCTAAACTGTGTCTTTTAGTACCTTCTATTAAGTACTTAAAATGGGAAATAAAAGTGGAAAATACGGAAAAGGTACAGAAAATGGTCTTGTATACATTTAGTGCCATATGCTAAAGACATTGAATGTAGCTTGAGTTGAAGGCTTGTTGGGAAATGAATATGTGAAGGGAGTATGGATGAAGTAGAGTCTGGTTTACAGCTGAATAGAAGTTGAGGGCAAGTGAGCACTTGGTGGTGGGTCATTTAACTCATTCCTAGAGTAAGAAAAGGCTCTTTGCTGCAGTCTTTCTTGCAGAACAGAAAGAAGCTTTCTCTCTGGAGCTTACTATGGTTCTTAATGTGTCCTGAGAATTGCCTAGAGTAGTATTACCAAAGACTGGAGTTTGGATCAGAATTATGGTCTGTAGTATCCTTTCCTCTGGGTCCTGCATCCCATCCAATTTCTGGCTCAGAGTGATAAAAGTTTGTTCTAGTTATTAGTAACTCAATTTCATTAATAGCCACTGTGTGAGTAGTGGGCATGGTGTTAAGGCATAGTGGCAGCGTAAGGAAGGGCACTCATATAAACTATGAGCCTCCTGAGTAATGTGCAAACATGATAGCTTGTGGTCACTTAGTGTAATCTGAACGTTGATGCAAGGGCAGGTCTTCAAGTGATAGCAACTCGGTATCGTACGTGATTCATGGTGTGCAGCATAACTCGCAGAGGACGTATGTTAACTTCTCTGCTTTCTTAAAATAAAGGTTGTCTTTTCTCTGACTGCCATATATTTTCTTTTATCTGTGTGTGGTTGACACAACTTTAGATTCTGGTGGTGATTTAGTGACTATTGGGCAGTTAAGGCATATCTAAATACTTAAAGATAACCAGTCTTTCTGACCCTCCAAGCTTCATATCCGTTTTCACGTGCCTTACGAGTCATACTGCACACTAGAGAGCTGGGGGAGCAAGCCGCTTGGCAGAATGGTTGGAAGATGGTCGTTCACCAAGGCAGGGGCCACGTTTAGCTTCTGAGAAAGTGCAGGCCAGCCCTGCACTATGTGAGCCTTAATGACCGTGTTCCCTTCTCCAACTGTGGATTCAGGTCAGGAAGCCTGCTCCGGCAGGCACAGTCTTGCTCTTAGGTATTTGGTGGAGCTCTGGCATGGGAGCCACAAGTCAAGGAGCTGTGGAATGGCAGAGCTCGAGAACCTCTGACCTAGATATTGCAGTGGTGACTGTTCTCCAGATACCTTAGTAAAAACTTGTCTAAACAATGAAATGTTTTGATAAGTTAATTATTTGGCACGTAACTGACCTTGGATGCTGTCTTTTAATTTTGAAAGTGTTCCCGAGCTGAAGCTTGCTGCTGGGATTTTTTCAACATCAACATAAATTGCATTGATTTTATTATTTTTTTTTCCAGGATACTCTTGCTATGTAATCATAAAAACTGTGTTAATAGCTCTAGCAGGCATGAAGGTTTGCAGCCAACTCATGCTGCAAGAACATATATATATATATATATGTATATATATATTTATATATGTGTCTGTATTAATGTGCGCACGCGCACACACATAAAACAAAGTGACCTTTCCCATGCTGCCAATAGTAGTGACTTGCAAAACTTGTTGTGTATTCAGATCATACTTTTAAGACTTTTTTTTTTATTGTTTTGTTTTCAGGTAAAAGTTTTGTTTGTACGCAATCTCGCCAATACTGTAACAGAGGAGATCCTAGAAAAGGCCTTCAGTCAGTTTGGAAAGCTAGAACGAGTGAAGAAGCTAAAAGATTATGCTTTCATTCATTTTGATGAACGGGATGGAGCAGTAAAGGTAAGTGATGGAGGCTGTAACTTTGGGTGTGTGGTAGTAGTGGCTAAGCAAGCATTTAGAGGCTGTGTGCTTTTAATTTGAGAAAAAGCTTTATCTGGATGAATGTTAAAGCATTGTCACCGATAACTTTGTCCTGTGTAGGTGTCTTCTAGGAAAATGCAGTTGCTAGCTTGAAACTGGATCTTAGATGCGACTGTCCTAAGTAATTCTGCTGATAAGTATCTCAGATAATCACATGTGTTACCTTTTACAAGTGAAGTGCCAGAAGTTGAATGACTTCTCACCAAATTATCGGTAGAATTTAAAGCAGTTTCTTTAGGACAGATGATAGAAACTTAGGTAATCCTTTTATTTTTTAGGAAGAGAGTAACTTCCTTTTGACAGTGTGAAGTAAGCACCTTTTCTTTTTGATGAGTGGTGCAGGATAACTGAGTAATTGTAATTCCTGGATTTTATTAGCCTTTTGGTGGTGGTTTTTCTCCTGTTATCTTTTGATAGGAGAGGAAAATGTATTTCCTGCCCTTCCTGCAGTGTATATAGTGTTTGCTTCCTGTGGGATGGTGCAGGATACAAGGGGATTCCGCTATCCTTATTCATCCAGATGCCTTAAAGCAGATGCTCTAGATGATGGAAAGAATCTCTTTACAGGATATGTGTTTTGTCAAGGCCCAGCTCTCTGAAGTCTAGAAAGTCCCTAGAAATGGTAGAATCTTTAGGATTTCCCTGCTTTTTAAATCTATACGTAATATTCATTGTCACCACTGGGAGATGTGTCCTCTCTTGTTTTCTCCCTTACTTACTTTTAATATGTCGGAATAAGCATGTTAAATCCTAATATCTGGCTTCCGTTAAAAAAAGGGAAAGCTTCCTACAAGTAGAATGAGGGAATGAAAACATACACTGATCTCTAGCTTTAGTACTATTTGTATGTACCCCCTACTGCAAAAACTATCCTTTCAGAAGACAGATCTGTCATTTCACTAATTGAAAGGGTTTGCAAAAATTAAAGCCACCAGTTTGTAAAGACTGAATATTGCAGTTTTAAGTAGAAGATTTTAAACCGGCACTCAGGCAGTCCTGGGTTTTAGAGGGAAGTTAAGAGGGAGTGAATAACTCTCTGAAACCCAAGTACTATGCTCTTTGACTTAGATTTATAATTTTGCTTTAGTTCTGGATAACAAAGAATTAAAATGCATACTGTAAAGGATAGAATAAAATAAACTACTTCAGATATGCTTAGAAGTATATTTAAAGTCTGGTTAATTCCTTCAGGCAATGGAAGAAATGAATGGCAAAGATTTAGAGGGAGAAAACATTGAAATTGTTTTTGCTAAGCCACCAGATCAAAAAAGGAAAGAACGGAAAGCTCAGAGACAAGCGGCTAAAAATCAGATGTAAGTGTAAATGCATGCACATATTTTGTGTTACTTCTGAAAGACATGTACAGAAATCGGAGCTTTGGGTGTATTAGTAGCTATACTGCAGTGTACACTTTGCTTGGCTTCTCTGAAAATGTTGGATGCATTTAGATTGTTCGCACTTTACATCAGAATTACTGCTTTAGTAGTGCTATTGGTGAGAATTTAGGCCCTGTTTTCCTCTATGTGCATGTGAGCGCCAGAGGAAATGTCTGAAGGTCATGGAACCTGCGAACTTTACACTTTTTCTTTTAAAGTTCATGTACTTGTGCACTGACCTGTCACATGAATGTACTTAGCAACTTGTGCTCTTCCCAGCAGGCTTAGATAACTGATATAGGACCCCTGTTTAATAAAGTATCCACTGGGAGCCCCATGTTCTTTTTTTTTTTGCCACTTTTAACAGATAGATAAGCCCACGAAGTTTCTAAACTTTTGCCCTAACAGATTTTAAACATGGCAAAAAAAAAAAAAGTCTTGCCAGTGTATTCTGTTTAATGTACTCATGTGTTTTTCTTCTAGGATATCTTGTAGCTTTCCTAACCATCTTCCCTCCCCCTCCATATTTCCAAAAATAACCTCTGCCAGGGCTGCTGTGCAGCATCCAAGAAGCCAGGCTAGCTGGGTTGGTTACCAGATTAATAGAGATCCCCAGATGGTGAGCTAGCATGCACATGGAGTTGCTTAAGCTCCCCCTGCTTATAGTTGTCAAACTTTTGGGGCCCTTCCGTCCTTTTTTCCTGGGCCTCTGTGTTTGCTGGAAGCAGTAGATTTCTCTTTTGTTTTGGTTTTCTTCTGTGCTGGGCCTTCTCAGTTCTGTTCAAATCTTCTGGTGATTAAAAATTCACATTCATTTTGTGTCTTGACAAAAGCATCATAAATACGTTTATCTAATTGCAATGTAAAATAATATTGGAGATTGCACAGAGTTACCTCTCAACACAAGGAGTTGTCTGTATGGCTTGGTTTTGTTGTCTCTGCTTGGAGACATGCTTTCCTTCCATTAAACTTGAGTAATATCAAAAAAAAAATCTACATTAGAGAAACACACATGTTGTAATAGACAGCTTTGCCTGTTTGGCGAGTGGCCTGTTTTCTGTGGTGGGAAGAAAGACTTTCTTTAAGGGCATCTGATCAATTATAATGCCATTTTTTGGTGGTGTTTTTCTTTTTTCTTTTTAAGTACTGAAGTGCTGTTCTCTGCAGTTCTCTGAAACAGAATTATTGCTTCTGGATAGTGTGCATGTGTTTATAACACAGGAATTCTTCCTGGCATGTGACAACATTATCATATATAATATAATGCTGTATATTAGTCCTGTTTTATTAATTTGTTAATAAAGGGGCACATGTCCAATTTTTGTGGAGGGTTGCATCTGTCATTTTGCCAGTTAGAGGTCTGATTTCATTCTTTCAGGTCCTCTTTTTTCAGGTGCCTTGGTTTGGAAGTTGTCTTCATTTATTTTTATGAACTGCTAAACGGAAAGCAGCTAGTTTAATTGATCGCTAGTCATGTTTGGATTTTTAAATACACTGTTCAAGAGTGAACTGTAAGGGCTTTTAATTTCTTTAGGGTTCCAAAAGATGAGGGAATAGAAGGATATGTGTGTTGTTAAGTCTGTGTCCTAGTTATTTGAGAAGTTTGGAGTGACGTCTTAAGATCTTAGAGGTAATTTGTAGTTTGTACTATATTTACGGTTCTAAGAATACTTTTTTTCTTTTTTCTTTTTTTTCTGGTAACCTGCATATGCTTACAGATACGATTTGACTGGGACATTATGTAATTAGCGTTCTTACCCACGTGCATGTAAGAATCTTTCCTGTTTTAAGCCTTTTGTGGCTGTCAGGAGTAAAATTATTAAGCTGTGTAAGTTACTTTGGTTATTTCACACTCCCGTGTGACTGCTGTTAGCTGTGTAGCTGTGTATATCCAAGAAAAACAAAATCCTACATGTGTAGATGAAGGGGGGAGATGTTACAACAAGTAGATCGAGT
>NW_010584407.1:515968-518468 GCF_000705375.1 Tinamus guttatus | reverse complement strand
AATGAAAATTGAAGCTTATACCTAATTAAGGTTTTATACACACCAGTTCCCCCAGTAAATGCAAATTTTAACAAAATTAGACATGTCATATGTTGAAAATGCTCATGGCAAACAATCATTTTGCATTCCTGTTATTCCTGCAAATAAAATTGTTTTATACTGTAAGCTGGAGGCGAGTGTAACTTATTTTTGTAATAAAGTTTTTATTTTTTTTATGTGTCATTAATATAAATGTGTGTTAGTACAGAGATCTTCTGGTTAAAAACTTAGAATCGCACACATTTCAGTATGTTTACTTGTATTTACATAATTTTTAGACTAGTGGTTGCCAATAGCCTGTATGTTTCACATTAATGATTTTTTTTTTTGTTATCTTAATAAACCATTTTAGTATGTTGTATGTCAATTACTGGGATAGCTGGGACATGAAGTGTAATTTAAAATTGTCAAGTATTCATTGGAATATGTAAATGTGCCTTGCCAGTTTTGAACTTTAGACAAAGTAAGTGAATGATGGTGAAATGACTAGTCGATGCTTAAGAGATATTTGCTACCACAGTATCATATACTGCCCTTGCTAAAGTACCTTTTTTTTTTTTCCTGAAATTTGAGCAGAAGAATATACAGTTGCATTAGCTTCTGAATTTTAAAATATAGTGATAGGATATTAGGCTTATGGAAAGTGGGTTTGCTAATTGTAGCCTTAAGTATAATTTTGAATTTCAATGTAATCCTTGGTGCTGGCACTCCCAGTGCCAAGGAGTTTAAATGCTCCCTTCAAAGAGGTTGCCATGCCTACTGGCACTTTTACTGTCATATGGTTTTATAAGGAACACTGTCAAGGTGTGTAAACCAATTTTGAACTTGTTACAAAAGGAAAAAAAAAAGAAATAACTGGGGGCCAGAGGAGTGGGGAGGTCCTCAGATTTCGTATTCTTGAAGCCTCTCCATTGCTGAAAAATAAAAAAATGCTTGTGGGATCACAAGTGCTGGTGACCAGCTCTTAGTCTGGAAATTGAGGGGTGAGGAGGGAGGGGGAAAGTATTTATGGAATTACAACAGTTGACGCAAGTGCATAAAAACATTGATATTAAAGCACTACATGTGTTGAAATTGTGGATAATATCCTTAATTTCAGCTCTGGTTTAAGGAAAAAAAAAGCATGGGGGACTATAGGAAAAAATGTCAAATTTGACAGGAAACTTTGTTTTTAATGGGTTGCAAGCAATGGTGAGTGAGCAAAATACCAAGATCTTGACAGTGTTCCCTCTAATTATGAACTCAAGCCATTATAACTTTTAAAATTAAATATGATTTGCACTGTTCTGATATTGGTGCAGTTTTTTAGCAAAATGATCAGAAAACAAAATTGCATGTGGTGATTAATGGTTGTGGGGGGGAAAATCAAAAAAAAAATGTTACTTGGAAAGCTTTAAATTTGGTTTTGTAATGAGAAGCTCTTCAATATTAAGTATGGAAACATTGCTGAGAATGGGCAAGTGCATATACACACCATCAGTTGGGTTGCACTGGGTGTTGGTAAACTTGAAATGTTTGACAGCAGCAAGGCTCCTGCTGCGGGGAGTGCTTTGGTGACAAAGGAGCATAAAATGCACAATTCCTTTGGCGTGTTGAAGGCAAGTGCTGACTTAAACGCGTTCTGCTGCCCGTGACCGTTTGCACCGTAGGTTTTCTCTGCTGACACTGCCCGGCAAGGACTGAGCGGAGCGTAGCCCGTAGCGCCACGTCGGTCCGTAAGCCGTTCCGGAGCTCGAAGCCTGGCTGAATTTCATACGAAATCGGGAACTTCTGCTGCTTAACACTTCTGGTTTATAAACACTCCAATACACAGCTTTTTAAATTATACTTTTGTTTTAACATTCATTTTTGTTGTTTAATGGGATTTCACGTAGGACATACAGCTGTGAGTTATTTTTTTTAATGGACGGCTATTGTTATGACCCAAAGTTTTAAGTCTTCCGTTGTAGTGTTTGGAGGAAGGCTGTTGTTGTAGGTATACTAGGAACAACTTTGAGTATATTAAGAATTTCTGAATTTCTGCATCATACATCTCTCAGATTATCTAAGTATCATCCTAAAATCTAAAAGAGTAGCTGTTTCTGGCAGGGGTGGGAGTATGATAAAATCTAAAGCAAGCTTAGCTTCTTCTCAAGGTAGTTTTCCAAAGTTAATATTCAGGATAGAAATGTTATTTTTGGCTGCAACTTCTTTCCCTTTGTGCCTTTGATAGTTCTTGCAGAAGCTTCGTATGTTCAGCCTCACCGCTCTGTTGGCGCTTCTGTAAACCAGCGAGGGGAGACTTTTATACAAGGGCATAAACATTTGGCTTTTAATTATTGTTTAAATAGCATGTGCTGAAGTTGATATATTCCGTGAAAATAGGAGTGTTACTCCCTCACTTGCATTAGTGACAGCTTAGTAGAAACTTCCAGTTGTTCAAAACGCAGCAGCAAGCATCAGCAGTCGGTGCTGGGGGAGA
>NW_010584407.1:504424-515942 GCF_000705375.1 Tinamus guttatus | reverse complement strand
ACCCCGCTGCGTCCCTGGGGCTGCTCGTCAGGCTGAAGCGGCGCGTGGCAGTGGGTGAGCGCGTCTAGCTGGAGACTTCTTGGTTTTTAGCACGGGTGAGGGGGAGAGAAGGATAATTTATTGTCGCTTAACAGCACTGTAATTCATACAGACGTACAGCTTCAGAGAAGCTCTGACGTTGAACTGGTATCTGGGAGTCTAATGAAAACTGTTCAAGTGTTCAATTACACCTTTCTTACAAACTCCACAGGACAAAGGAGTCTTTTTTTTTTTTTTTTTTTTTTCTTCTTGTTTTCATCAGTTGTTAGTGTAGACTGAACTACCGTGAGGGCTCGCGTGTTGGCTGGAAGCTGGAGGGAGGTGATGGTCTCAGGTAATGATTCCTTTCGCTTGCCGAGAGATGGTGGGGAGATTTTTCTGCCAACTTACTCGCTTTGGAATGGCCACCTTTGAAGTGGATGCTGCATGGCTTAATTCATCCGGGAACATCTGGTTGCATTCATGATTTGAAACCATCTTTGTGAAAGCTCCTTTAGACTATCAGACTTCCAGGTACATAGCAAAAGCCTACCAAAAAAAATCTGAAACATCATCTATGGCAGCATAGGAACCACAGTAATGGTAGGTGGGTAAGTAAATACAAGGTGAATATTTGAAAAGTGAACTTGTTATTCTCTCACCTGATACAATGTGCTTCCAAGGATTCTTTCATTCCTTTGAGCTCAAAATTTGCTCTCTGCTCCAAAGCCAATACCCATTTTGTGGTAGCCATTCATGTAAAATGAACAGCATCAGAAATCAGGATTACTTCTATTTATAGAGTTCATGTGACTTACTATTGCCTGCTAGTATTTATGTACCCAAGAAAAAGAAGTGGCGACGAAATCCTGGTATGGGATCATAGAATCATTAAGGTTGGAAGGGACCTCTAGAGATCATCTAGTCCAACCCCCTGCACACGCAGGGTCACCTAGAGCACGTGGCACAGGACTGCATCCAAGTGAGTTTTGAAGATCTCCAGAGAAGGAGACTCCACAACCTCTCTGGGCAGCCGGTTCCAGTGCTCTGTCACCCTCACTGTTAAGAAATTTTTCCTTAAATTCCTGTGGAACTTTTGGTGCTTCAGTTTGTGGATCACCACCAGTATGAAAGTAATTTAATGTGGTGGTTGTGTCAGCTTCCTTGCACATTCTTCAGGCTTCTCTTATATGCCTCAATTTTGATATTCCAGTACTGGTTAATTTGTGATCTGTTATGCCCTCCTTTAGCTATGAACCAGATCACTTAATTTCTTTTGTCCCAACTAAAACAGCCTTCAAGTCATTACTGTACAATTTTATTTTTCTCATTTTATTTTTTCTAGTTTTGGTCATTAGCCTGTAGAAGATCCAACCTTTAGCCCTACTCTGTAGATTCCTTGCATTAAGGAAGTCATGAAATACATTCTTCGTTTTACTTCTTACCAGTAGATTCCTGTGTGCCATTTGAAGATAATTGAAGATAATTGTAAGTAGAAATAGACTTTTTAGCACATAAATGGCTTCCAGAGCCTAAACTCCACATTAAATATCTTGCTGAATTGACTCTTCATCTTGCAGCCATGAGGAAAATCAGGAAGGTGGTAGGTTTTTTCAAACTGCAACTTTGTGTCCACTTCAGTGGGAAGTGAATTAAATGTAAACTGATAGCGGTTAATCTGTTCAGTACTTAAAATTTTTCAAAATGCTCCATAGAGACTTAGTTGATATTTTTATTTTATTCTGCTCACAGATTAGCAATCGGAGCAATTAAAGGGATTACGCAGTCAGTCACTGAAAGAGTCAGGATTTGGATGATCATCAGGTATGGTTTCTGGTTCCCATCGTAGCATTTCTACTTTTGCACTACTATGTCAAATAACTACTGTGTCCAATAACAGATGCTGTTTTTTTCTCTCTTCAGGAGTATGAAGAACACACCTAATTCTCTCACTAGCGGTAGTTATTAAAAACAGTAGTTAGTGAATGTTGTCATTTGGGGATTAAAAAAAAAACTGCCTGTAAAGGAATTCAACAAAGGCTGTTTCACAGATAACCTGTTAATGCATTAAAAATTATATTCTAAGTGTCATTTCAGCATATTTTATGGTTACAAGCTTGACCGCTGCTGTCAGTGAAGCCAGATGCTATAAAACACCTTTATAACTTTTAGCTCCCTTCGAGGAGCTAAACATCCCAAAATAAATTCCCCCTACCAAGATGTAGATGTATCACACAGTTCAAAGGTGACTTAAATCCTCAGTACTACTGCATTTAAGTAGCTACTAAAGGGCTTTTCCTGGCCCAAGGTATTCAACAAATAGTGCAGCAAAATGTTGCTCATCCAGTGCAAATGGCTTCTCTAAGGGATTAACTTGCTTCTGCATCCACCATTACCAGAATTCTTGTATTTTGTGTATATACTTAAATTGATATTTTAGCAGAAGACAGCAGCAATTTTCACAAGAAGTCTGTACTTGTGATTAGTACTTCCATTAATGAGTGCAGTTGCAATGTTACTTAAAGGGTAGTGTCACTAGAGGGCTTTATTCAGATTAACACATTTTTGTAAAAGCGTAGGTGGTTTGTACTTGCTTTTAAGTGCTACACTTAAAAGTTACTCTGAAGAAAACCATAGCATGTACGTTCCTTCAAATTTTGCAAAATTTCCAAGTGAAAAAGTATGTTGCAGATTTTATGCTAACAGAAAATTAGGCTTGAATGATGAAGGTGAACTGGCACAGCCTGCCTCAGAAAACATTAGAGGTGTCACAAGTTTTAGGTCGCTTTAAGCTCTAAAGGGAGAACAAGGCAACTGACTTCATGTAGTTGAGAAATATGCATGACTTTGACCCATTAAGCGCTCACAAGGTTAGTGCAATATCTCTCTGAGAAACTTCTTGAAAACTAATTTCAATATTGGGTTAACTCCAGTGAGATAGGTCTCAGGTTAAAGCTGGAAGAATCTGGAAGGCTTTAAATATATTTGATTTTAAGAAAATGTATTATTTCCTTTTTTGTGTTTGTGTGTGTGATTTGCAACCTGTTTTTGCATAGAAGTAATCTCAGTGTGGGAATCGCATAATAAATGATACTTTGCATTCTTTTTAATGGCATGCTAGTGTGAAAAACACATGGAATTGATTGTTTATTTTGGTGTTTTTGCTTTCTGAGTGGTTTAGGTGATCGTCTCTTATAGGAAGTGTAGAGTTTTGTTTTAGCTCAACCTACCTTCAGTGATGGCTTATGTGTGAAACCAGCTGATTTGGCACTGAAGTGAGTTTAAGGCTTACCTAATTTGAGCGTAGAGTTAGCAAAGAAAAACTAGAGAAGTAACTGATAAAGGTGGATGATGGTCAGCACCTGCTTTGTACTGCTTAAAATCATAAAGTGTTTTAAGCATCTGTTAGATTTCTAAATTCCTTTGAATCAGCCTGTTTCTTCTATTCCAGTGGTGTAACGTATCCACACAGATTTGTCAGTAAGTAATGTGGTGTGGTAATCTGCATGCTGGAGATAAAGCACATCCAAACAGGAAGATGCGGACTTCAGGTAACCCTCCCATTCAAAATCTGTGTGCAGTTTGACATGGGAGCAACCGTGAGCTTAGCAAACGTGTTTTAAGGTAAGATGGCTGGGCAAAGTTAGAGCCGAGCAAGATGTGAGAGGTTCCTGTGGTCTCTGTTCGGTTCTGTGAAGAAATATGAGCTGCCCCCGGCACAGCGTGTTTTAGCATTCCCATATCCAATACGAATTGATGTGTGGAGAGAGGGACGAACCAAAATGAAAACCTATCTCTGAAAGGGCTTTAGGGAGAACATTTAAATTTATGTGTCCCCTTCCAAGGACATGTGGCTTAAATGGCATGCACGTGTTCTGTGTCTTGAATTCTTGGATACAGGACAAGGATGAATGTGCCCTAAGAGAGTGGCAGTTACTGTGAGGTAACACTTCTTTATTTTTTTATCTTTTTCTCACCAGTGTGCAGTTTGTTTACTTTTGGGCAGTGCTTCTGAGCAAAATAAACATGCATCATAGCTAACCTGAAAGAATTCCAAAGTTCTTGGCTCAATCAGTATTGGATAATCAACATCATGGTATTTATAGACCCATAAATAAAACACCTGCAAAAAAATGTAAATAGAATTGCAGACTGGGACATTTGTGATGTTGCTGCACTGCCGGGTGAGTGTGCACTTTAATGGGCCTCAGCTGATAAATCCAGACCAGGTCTTGACACAACTGACTATCCAGTGTGCTCATCTTGAGACGCCTGGACCTCTACCCCGTAGCCATATGTAAAATTGATGTGGAGTGATCCTAGACTACCCTATTAAAGTAAAATTGTACTTAATGACTGAAAAAAACTTCCTTCAAAATAGTTTAAAAAAGAACACAGCCTTGAAGTCTTGACTCGGATATCTTGAAGGACAGAAAGTCCTGGGGGGTGGGCGAAGAAGGGGAATATATTTGCCTATAAATACCTTGGGGGGGCATTTTTCTTTTTTTTCTTTTTTTTCTCTTTTTTTTTTTTCTCTTTTTTCTTTTCTTTTTTTTTTTTTCTCCTTTCTTTAGCAATGATGGCAACCAGGAAGATTTCCCCTCAGAGGAATACTGAGAAAATATTTTAAAAGTTGACCTGAATAGAATGTCAAATATTCCATACTTGGGGAAGCTTGATGGAAAACATATCTTTGTCTCCCTCCTGGAGGGGGAGAAAAAAAAAAAAAAAGTAATGTGATAGAACAGTTGGAAAGAAATCATCAAATCATCTACCAGTGGGCACAAGAAGACCATCAGGTGTATTTAGCTAAGCTTCTGGCAAGATATACACGTGTTGGGGTTGCAGGCAAAATAGCTGAAGAAACAGCTTTCTCAGCAGACCACAAAGTGGAACAACGTTCTTTACCCAAGTTAGAACATGGTGGAATCTTTTCAGCTGTTAATTTCTCTGTCCTTTTCCTGCAAATAGCAGGTAGACGTATATATGTATATATAAAGCTGAGACACTATCTAGCAGCTGCAGTCTGATATGAAAGGAGCTCTCAGACTGCTCTGCAGATGATGGGTCTTCCCCTTCAAGTCAAGAGCAGAGACAGGATCCTTGGATTTCATGTTAAAAGGTAAGAAAATTCTGTCCTGGCTGCCATAATCATGACCACTTTATCTTAGTGGAAAATTCAGAAGAAAGTAGAAATGCATCCAAGAGAACTGAAGAAGTCTTTTAACTAAAGTATCCCTGATAGGAAGATAACTTGAAATACAACAAAGTAGAAAACAAGCTATGAAAACTGTCACTCTGCTTTGTGCTGCTATTTCAAATGCTCTGTTCTGGGAGATAGGTGAAATTCTACAGCTCAAATCTGCAAATCTGCTATTTGGAAGTGATACTGTCTAATACCTTCAGCTCCAGAGAAGTAAGAGACAGTTTTGAATATCTCATGTATTAGGCTGCAAATGCTGAACGCTTTTCAATGCATGCAAGGAGTTCTTCCATCTCATTTGCTACAACATACCTTTGCTGCCCACTCCCCTTTTAATCCCTTAATGGGTGGGCTAAACTAGGGCAATGAGAAAAAATAACTGGTTAAGACTGTTGTGGAGCCGACAGCATCTCCTAACTGAGGGAACACAGTATTGGCTTCATTTGAATGTCTTTTGATCCAGGGAACCAAAAGAGATAGTTAGGGGTGTCCCTTTTAGGAGCCTGTTGGCAGCCAGGGAGTGGTAGGACTGGATCTGCAGAAGATGGGCTCTTGCGGATTCCAAGCTCAGGACAGTCCCAAAGAACTCCTAAGTACAAAGGGATTGGCTAGGATGCTCCTGTGTTTGTGCTGAAACCCAAGGAGTCTAGTTAAGAGACTCCAGTTGTTTCTTTTTTTCCCAGAGAAGTGTCTAATGCAAGCCCAGCATCCTGAAAGAGAGAAGATGCTGGTCATTCCTTTCTCAGGATTATGTGGAGACTTGGTGGGCTGGCAGCCCGGATAAGGTACATTTTGCACTGAAGGTGGCCTTCACATGTCAGAAATGGAGGCACCGGTAAAGATCAGTGAATGCTTGGAAAAAAAGACATCTCGAAGGCAGCTGAAGAGCTAGGAAATGACGTCGCTACTGCCAGCCTGAAGATTGCTATTCTTTTTGCTTGGTTTCCTCAAGTTTTCTTGCAGCTGAAGAGCTAGGAAATGACGTCGTTACTGCCAGCTTGAAGGTTGCCATTCTTTATGCTTGGTTTCCTCAAGTTTAGGACAGAATTTATTAACTTTTCTCATACCAGAAAATACACTTACTGAAGTGTAAAGTGACTTTTGTTATAAGGCTCCCAGGTGCAAAAACCTTTGTCAGGTGAAAAGGTAGTAAAAAGTTGAAAAAGGAAGGCTGCTTGGAATCTGGCAATGCAGAACATCAGGTGACTTGGACAATGATGTGGAATGTGTTTGCCAAATTTCAGTTTGGCAGGATAACACTTATCAAGAAGAAATCAGGTTTCGCACATGCTGAGTGCTGATGATCAAGACAAAGACAGTTGGTTTCACGGAGGGGTTTCAGGGAGAGGTGGTTTTCTCTGCAGGCAGCGCACGGCGCGTGACGAGCAGCATCTCCGAAGCCTCGGCAGGAGATGGGAATGTTGCTGACGAGAAGCGCAGGGGAGTGGGGAGCCAGTGGAGACTGATGCAGGTGCTGAATTCTTGGTGAAACTCAGGTAAGCAATTTTGCACTCAGACAGCTGGACTAAGCATGCTAATATGTTTTTCCTCTGCTTCCAGAGCAGCTTCTCCTTATGATCCTTGGCTTCTGTTTTGCTCCTTTCTCTGTGCTGACCTTTAACTATTGCCCTGGGGATTCAGGGACAGAGAAGGGAGACACTGATGTAGTGTGACCTTGACTGATCCTCCTGATCTAATGAAGAAATGAAAGGGAAGACGAAGAGCAGGGAGAAGAGCTGGGCACTGGTCCCCACCACTGAGGATCCCTAAATGCATGGGCTTGGATGCAGACAACCCACCACAATAGGACTGTACTTGAACCTTTAGTTTACCCTATCCAAACTGGATGATAAGGATCAGTGGAGAATTTATTACCTATGTTTTCTAAAACAATTTCTGGTTTGCTTCAGAGCAATACTGAATGTTAGTAATAATCCCCCATATAATCTCAGATTTTAATAGCTCCAGCTATGATGTCTTTTATAGCTATCGTGTCTTTCCCAGCTCAAATGCTAGCTAGTTAAGTAGGTGAACTTGTTTGTGTAATATGGCACAGTACCATTTTTCTGTTTATTCCAACACTCCAAGAAAAATGATTTTGTCTGGACTTGGAAACTTACATATCAACTGTCTGGGAGAGAACAGATGACACTGATCAACTGTGAGCTGTAAAAAACACCCTTGGCCTTGCAAATCTTGGTTCGGAGCCCCACTTCTTAAATTCTCTGATTAAAGCTGCCATATTCCTCTTACTGTGGAGCTTAATCATGAGATGTGTTCTCAAGTTACCCCACAAAATAAGTAACACCAATAGGTTGCTCACGTCCTTCAAAATGTTGTTTTCGAAAAGCTTCAAAATTCAGCCTCGTGAAGAATAACCCTCTGTTCGTGCACTTGCACAGCCTCATTTTGTCTGTGGCCATAAATCAGAATTGTTTTGCTCTTTTCAGGTATTCCACATTCTCGCCAGGAAAACTTAACGTTTATGTCCCGTTGTTTTTTTTTATAATCTCTTTAACTGTTCTGATTTTTTTTTCCCCTCTATCCAGGAAAAAATGTCAAATTCCCAGTCTACATTTTCAGTAAACAAAAAGTAATTAAAACAGTATCTTACACAGCTGGTTCTGTAACAATTTCTGTAAAGTGGCTGATGAAAGACTTAACTGACATGTAATCAAGTAATTTTCTGAGGGTGGTAATTAATGGTGATTTATTTCTACCCTGCACTGCTTTTAAACACTTCCTGTTGTCTGAGAAACTAATGGTTCAAAGTAAAAGCCTCTCTGTGGAATCCTAACCTGGCTAGTGAGTCCCTGTGATGAACGTACATATCACCACAACTGGATTTACAGGAGTAATGCCACTAGATATGGCATACAATATTAGCAGAAAGTCTGCTTTCTGCTAATACTTTTCTTTTTCTGAAAGTTCTATTGATGGAACTTCTTGGCTATCTGAACACTTCAGGAGGATCCTTTATTCCCTTGGGCCAAAAATAATTTTAAGGAACAACTTGAGGAGTCATCAGTGCTACTAAAATAAATAGCATTTCATGGGCTGTTTTGTTCCCTTTGCTGCAGCACCTCCCTACAACATTACTGCAGAACGGGATATAGTAGAGCTGGAAAAGGACAAAGAGGGGAAAATATAAGATGGGCAAAGGTGCAAAAGTTACTCCCATGGAAAGAACAATTAACTGGAGCAGGAATCTTTACTTGGGAGAAGGCAGCTGAAGTGGACAAAGAGTCTGTTTAAGATCATAAGCAGCAAGGGTGCTGCATAGGGAACAAGTTTTCATTGTCTTTCTAATGAAAAACGTTAAGTGAAACAGACACATGGATGCTCAAAGAATTATCCTCACTCGCACAGTGTAATTAAGCAGCATTAAGTCCTTTCTGCGTGATTTTGTGGACGTTAAATGCTCATGGCTGTTCAAAAAGCAACTTGCAATTCAGGAAAAAATGCCTCATTTCCTTCTCAGGGAAGGAAGGACAAAGGAAGAACGAAGGAAGAACAACCTTCTCGGGTTTGTTCCCAAACAACAACTGGAGAATGTCTCTTGTATCAGATAAGTGTCTCCCTTTATTTTACACCTCTTCCTTGATTTCTTTTTTTAATTCTTATTTTGCAGGCCTCTCCATTCCCCATAGTCTGTAACTTTTTCTTCTACACATCCTGCAGCTCTCCCCTCTATGCCCATCTGCTTTCACGCTCTGCAAACTGCCAGCTACAACAGGAAAAACTACTTATCTTGATCTCTAATATCTCAATTCTCATAATTTAGTTTATTAAAAAAGTGTTCAGAACAATCCTTTTAATGTAATCATTGGAGAAAGTCTGGCATATACTAGTATTGCTATGAATCTTTTTGCTTTCTTCTTTGGAGCCAGAGTTTCTCAAGCTAAAACTGCCCTGAACACATTGCCATTTTCTTTCTTCTACTTGATGCAGGTTTATCCAAATGGACTGTGCTTGTCTTGGTGAAATTAGGGCCTGCTCAGTATTTCCTCAGTGTCTTCTCCTTTCCCCAGCATCAATCCAGAGGGGAACACTAAACCAACCCCTTGGATAGTCTCTCACTTGCTGTAAGTTTTCATTTAAATTTCCTTACCAGAAGAGGTTCCTGGCCTTTTTCTCTCTGAAGATCTGGATTCTGCCAGGTGCCAGTCAGCTTAAGTCTAAGGTATCCATTAATGCTTAATTTTCTTAGTATCTGAATCACCATTTTTGAGCTATCTGCTAAGTAATTAAAGAAAAAAAAACTAAATATTTGTACTTACAGGGATCTGAATTTGATTTTATTTGATATAAATATGGGGAATGGTTAAAGCTCTCCTCTCCCACATAAAGTTCAATGTAGTTTCTGAAAGTCTCGTCAGTATCTGACTTCCCTTTCTGTTGTTGTTGGGAAACAAACCTCAGCTCTGTCTCGCAGCTGACCTGACCCACCTGAGCAGTCACAGAAGGGAGGGTTAGGATGCATCCGCAGTGCCAACAGTGCTGGCTCCGTGGCAGAGAAGGATGGGATAAAGCAGGTTGTTGTTGTGTCTGCCCAGCAGATATATAAATTATATAAGCAGGCTAACCAAAAAATCTAGTATAAGCAAAGCATACAGACCTGCTGAGGCAGCTTATGGCTATATATAATTGTAATTCAGGGGTGGTGAGGAGGTGTTAGAAGAAAACTGGATTTAGTGTTATGAAGCTAGAATATTGCAGTTGTGTAATGAAATGTATGATTTTTCCACACCAAAACACTCATCCCCACCCCCTTTGTAAGTTCATACTTACTGTTGTAGAACTGATTTTGTAAACTTAGGGAAATCACATAGCTTTTCAGATGACAAGGCACAAGTAGCCCCAAAAGTGAATGTGAACATTTTAAGGTAAAGATGCAATTTAAAGCAACGTTGCCCAACGTCCTTTACCCAGGACACAAATGGACGCAGAAGTTTGACTTACATTCCAGCCTCCTACTGGTTCATCGTGCAGGTAACGTCCTGTGGTGTTTTGACAGCTCCATGATGGTGTGATGAAGTATTTTAAGAATTATAGTGTTTTTTTTTTTTTTTTTGGAAGCTATTCCTTCCTTATTAAATTATAGCAAAATAAATGGCTAAGTTGAGGATAAAGTAATAAGGCAGCAAATAGAGTGTTTATGAGGAAAATTAATTTCCTCTAGATAAAGGCTGCACAGAAATTTGCTCTTTATATACACCTTATTTTTGAAATGGAAGACACAAGCAATGACATGAACCAACACTGTGCAGAGACGCTTAAAGAAACTCAATCCTGCCGTGGGCTTTCGCCAGGCTCTGAGAAAGGTCAGCATGCTGAAGCCAAACCAGAGCATTTGACCTGCTCCCAGTCAGGGGAAGTGCTGCATACTGTGGCAAACACGAGGGAAGTGTTCGCCTGGGCACTCCTTTTGGCTTTAGTTTTCTAAATCTTTGGTGCAGGAGTGTTTTATGTGTGTTTGCGTATTGTTTGCCTGTGTGGGGCTAGTGGAAACAAACACACAAAGCAACGCCAGCTTCTCCTGATGACTTAAAGCAGCCACTTCTAGTCAAGCGGGTTTCTTTTGCATTTGTAACTCAAAATTCCTATCTCTAAATAGAATTTCCCAGGCCAGGGTGGTTGAGAGCTTTTATTTTGCACCCTGATCTTCCCACAACCACCGTGTCCATTAACGTAACGTGGCGCCTCCAACGTGAGCCGTGCTGAAGGCATTCAAGCCACTGGAAAGCTCGTGACTCCTGGGACACCTGAAGGCTTTTTCATTAAAGTGAACTTGGCTTCAAATTCTACGTCCCTGGCACTAAGCTACATTCTAGATGTAAAGGCATTTTGGGTCAGCCTGAAGTTAGTCTGCATGTTCTCAGGTTCAAAGGAGGATGTTTCCTCCCTGTTCTGTGTCCCCGGCTCCCTTTCTGTACGCAGTTAGTGACATTCAAGGTACATGTGGGGCTCCTGACGGCTCAGTGCTGCTGTCGGTCACCACGCCAGCAGGACACCCCTGCCCTCCTGTGCAGCGCACCGAGCAGCCCCTCGCGCTTCGTAAGCGCCCGCTCCGCAGCGCTGCTGTTCACAGGGCCCAGCGCAGTGCGCGACACAGCAGGGCTCAAACGCAGCCCGGCCGCGGCGCCTGCGTGCGGGACCATCTGCCCGCGGAGACCAGTCTTCCCTGGAAACGCCACGACTGCTTTTATTATTACATGATTTTTATTTTTTCTCCCCCAATTTGGGTACAGCTTCGTTCTGCTTCTCTCTCCCCTCCAGGCGGCAGCTCCGCCGCTC
>NW_010584407.1:458583-503780 GCF_000705375.1 Tinamus guttatus | reverse complement strand
GTGTTGTCACCTTCTACTGCTCGCTAGGACCAGATTCTCTCCTGCCAAATATTCTTTTCAATATAAAATATAAACCTAAGGTAAATAATGCCCGTTCATGGTTTCACACGTTCTTTAAGCTTTGTATTTAAAGATAGCTATGGACATAACTGCCATATTCTGTCGCCCCCATATCTATTCCACCCAGCAGATGTGGATAGTATTTTACAAGCAGAGTTAGACAGAAATTATGACATAAATGCAGTTAATATCTTCTTATTAAGGACTGTCTGACAGCAGGTGTACTCGTATGATGAATAAAATCTGGGTGTTTCATATATTAATGCAAAGTCCCATCAGATTGACAGCGTGTCTGTAAAGATTTCTATTAGGAGTATTTGTGGATGCTATTTTCTAGCCATCCACTAATTCTTCACTTTTGGAAATTCGGTAGCAGATGGTGTGCAATGCTCGATAAATCATATATTAATCACCTCCTATTTTTTTTTTGAACAACTTTGTCTTTATACTGTTCCGTTCTCGATAACCATATACAGAAAGGCAAATTGACTAGTGTGCCACTATATTGAGGAAGCTTTGATTTTTGAGGACTAAAAACCTGTCCAAATGTTCTCTCTTAGCAGTTAGAACTCCCAGAGCTGTTTCCCCATGGTCACAGTTGTGCTGTCTGTGGCAAGGTCAAATGCAAGAGACACAGGTAAAGTCAAATACCTGGCACTGCTAACCTTAAAGTTGATTATGTTCTGTTTGTGGCAGTAGGAAACTTTCAGTCCAACATTGTTACATGAGCCTTTCTGCACTCTCCTACAGGCCTGCTTTGCTTCTAGAAAACTATCAGCCATGGCTGGACCTGAAAGTGCCTTCAAAGGTTGATGCATCCCTCTCAGAGGTAAATGCTGCTTCATTTCTTTAGTTTCTCGAAATAAGTATGTGTGTTGGTGGGGGGAGGTTCTCTTTTGGCTTGTTTTCCTTTTGTGTCCCCTTTAGACATGTTACTTCTGGACCAGTAGAAGCAAGTCAAAGGTAGTTCCTGCATAGGTTAACTTGTTCTTGCAAAAATCCATTTAGAGCATATACCAAGGACAGAGAAGCAAGGTGACATACTTGTTTCTCACATATATCATTGATTTTGTAGTAATGTGCCCAGACCTCAGGAAATGCATATAGTTTGGGTAGTGTGTGGGGAGGAGCAGTTTAAGTTTGCGTCATTAAAAAACATCTCTTAGTCTTGGAAAGTTCTGATTTTAGCCTACTTAAGTCTCTTAAAGTGTAGGTTGAGAAGTGATATGCTCCACTACAAAGATTTCTGTAATGACGCTGAATATGCGTTTATAGGTAGTTAATCTTTAGACAAAGCTGTAACAGAGAAGTTAGTGCGTTTATTCAAATAACAACAAAATAATGACTGTTTCTAGGAAGACCCCAAATCGGGAAATGTCTTCAAATAATTTTGTTATGCCTTGTTCTCAAAAAATAGTATCTGCAGTTACTTTTCTTTTTGTTTGTGTGTGTGTGTTTTTTTTTTTCCCACCTTGGAGGCAATTGATGAAATACAAAAGATTTATCGATTCAGTTGCCAATGTCTGTCCTCAGAGCTAGAAGGATATTTTCTTTAATTCGATTGCGAGTGATGGTGTCCAGGACGTGCCCCATAGCAAAAATTGCAAAAGGACGAAAACCTTAAGGGAAAAGAGGGATGGATAGGTGAGGAATGTTTTAAAATACCACACCAGCAACTTAGTAATTTCCTTTGTTTTAATGTTGCGACTTCCTCTGTAATTTTAGAAGTAAACTTTTATTGTTTTTAAAATATTGAATAATTAATTACAGTTGTTTAATATTTTGTATAAGTTTTAAGACCAGGTTTATTAAAATACAGTATCTCTTTATACCATTGAAATAGGTTTATCGCTATAAAAAAACTGTTGTTTTAATAATAAAACATGGAATATCTTTATGCATAATGGCAAGTAACTCTGGCCATTTACCAAAGGATGCTGTAAATGCTGAAAGACTGGAAACTTTTGTTAAAACCATTTTTTTTCTCTAAAAGATGCAGCAGCTTAAATGGAAATTAACGCTAAAGAAAATACTGTATGTTACTCATAGCAGAGATATGAGCAGAAGCTATAATTATTTTCTATGGCATATCTTTAAAAGGTATTGCCTTACATTAACACATTAACGTTTTCACATTTGTTAGCTGTTACTGGGTTTCTGCTTTTACCACACTGTTTCTTTTTATTTTATTATTTTTTTTACTTCAGTCGCGTGTCCCTGGCTCACTTTATTGAGCAGTTCAGATGTGGCTTTTGTATCTCTAGTCCGTGCTTGGGTTCTTGTCTTTGGCTGATTATGTAGAAGGAGGTACCAGAAGGAGGTACCAGGCTCCAGTTCTGTGCAGCGCCGAGGCAGTAAGACAGGATAATAACCCTTGGGGGTCCCAAACAGGCTCTGTCTGTGCACCTGAATCACCATTTCCACTCGGAATAAGGCTGCCCTGGGGATGCAGCACTTAATGTATGCCTGGAATTAGATAGCCTACTTAGGGCTGGAAGGAGGCATTACTCTTATTTTCTTCCATGGGTTAATCATACATTAGGGGGAAACTGATACAGAGAGAACTGAATTAAGATTAATGAGGCTCTAAAGGTGTGGAGTAGCAGGAGTGCTTTTTGAAAAGCAAACTCTTAAATCATTTAGAAAAATTCTGGGATTTTTGAACATTACTTTTTCCAGTTCTTTTGCAGATTGAAGAATTTTAGCAACATTCTCATTTCCCAGTGTTTCTAATTTGAACCAGTGTTGTAGTCTTAAGGCTTGTAGTTTTTTAAAGTGCTTACAGACTAATTTAATGCAACTTTGAATCAGAAGAAATTCAGGCTTTCAGAAAAATTCAGATTTTTCTCTCTTCGATTGTGGTGGCAGTTTGTCCCATTTTACTATCTCTCAATGTTTGTGCAACCTTGTTTTGGTTATCTAACTCCTATAAATGGTTTAAAACAGTAAGTTAAGCCTGTGCTTGACCTTTCCTCCCACCTTCATTTACAGTTATTATTATAAGCAATGTTGTTGTTATCAGCCATGAGTCTATCAGTATTTGATATTCTAAGCTGTGTTCTGCAGGAAAATGGTGTATTGACCTACCTATAACCTTTTTTTTCCCTAAATCTTCATGCCTTTTTTTTTTTTTGGCAATTTGAATTAGGTGTGATTTCTGTTGGTCCTTTTTAGGTAAACTTCCAAGTGTTACAGAGTGGAAAAAAGAGAATTGAATTGCAGTATTGAGTTTTAATGAGTTTTTTCCTTTACCTACAATCTCTTTTTTTTTTTTTTTTGCTGTGTGAGAAACAGTTTAGGTTTAACTGTTACAAATCAAACCTGAGTAATATTTGGAAAAGAAAGCCAGTTGCTTTTCTTGCACAGCATCACAAAAGAAAAGGGATAGTGGAACAGGGTGCTGTCTGTTGATCTAATAAAACTTTCATTAATTTTCAGATTCTCAAGTTCTTGCTTTTAGTATGCAACCAGAATTTTTTCTTCTTGTTATTTCTAAAAGTAATTCAAACCTTTCTATACATTGCTGGAAAATGAATACCAAGAAGTTAGTTACTGTCTTGAATGTGCTCCTTGATGAAACAGAACTCTTGTAGCAGCATACAGGAAGTAAATTCTGTATGTTCTTTCTTTAGCTGTTTCTTATACTCTTACTCACTGTGTTTGGTTTTACACTTTTAATCTCTTTCCAGTTAAAAACTCTACATCCATTGAGAATCAGTCATTCTGCAAAATGTTTGATAAACAAGCAGACTTTAAATGAACTGACTCATCCTTTATATGTAAAACCACGAGTAAAACTTAACAGACAAGGAGGTTGGGTCTTGTTAACTAGCATCCTTTGAGATGTCGTATCCATTCCGCTGGTGCTTGTGATCAGTGAGGGTGGTTGAGCTTGGATGATATTTCTGATGTTGTAGGGCTAGAAGGCAGTGGACATTTCTTAGCGCTTCATAAGAATGTAGTGGATGGCATGACAGTTTTTTTTTTTTTTTCCTCCTCTCTTTTCTGAGCTAAATATTTACACCAGTGTCATCGGGAAGACTCGTAAGGTTCATACAGAAAGTCTTTATGGATTGTAGGCCTTGAACTCCTATTGCTGGCAGAGTATTGCATGCTGTGCCCTGAGTGCTTGTATTTTAGAGTTTGGATGATTTAACATCTCAATTTCAGTGTTGCCTTCTGGTGTTACGGAGCAGCATGTTTAACTGCAGTGCCCTGTGTGTAGCTTCATGGTGTCTGTGTGTCCAGCATCAGGATGTTTATGGCCACATAGATAACTTAAGCTCTAGTAGTGTCTACTTGTCACTGTTGTTCTCAGCTCTGTGCAGGCTTGAAGTGTATTTAAGCTAGTTCTCTGGTCAGCCTCTGTGTAGGTGCCTTTGGCCCTTGACTGCTGGGTTTGTCCACATAGGGTTTTTGCCATATAAGTCCTACATACGGCCCTTTCATGTGGGATGCAATGAAAACATCAATTTATTACTGTTTGTCCAAAGCATTGAAAAACAATTGATTTCACAGTAGGACTGTATATTTGTACATAAAAGTTTTATACTAATGATATTCTATGAGTTTGGAAAGTATTTGTTTTAATATTTCTAACAAGGATTTGTGTTAAACTTTATTTTTGTAATATTACTTTTTTTGTTCTGCACAGGTGCTTGAACTGGTGCTGGAAAACTTTATTTATCCATGGTACAGGTATGAGCTTTCCATAGAAGTTACTATATTTGAACAACATAAACATCACTCAGGGCATCAGTTTTGTCTTGTTAGTGCCTCTTACGTGCTGTATGTTTTTTTCATGACTTAGAACTGGTAGCAACTTTTCTGAAATTTGTACTTAGTCTTTAAATCGTTTTAGTATCAATCTTCCATATATTCATTTCCTAATAGCTCTTATTTGGAAATACACATGCCTTGCTTAAACCCTCTGTGATAGTCTGAATACAGGTTGTAGCCTCTTTGCAGAGCAGCAGTTAAGTTACCTAATTTTAGGGCTGTGAGTAATTATGTGAAACTCAGTTGAGTTATATTGTGTAAATAGCTTTGAAACAGCATATAAATAAAAGACAATGGCCTCCATGGATTTTTTTTCCTGCCTTGTAACTTTATATATAAACTAGTGCTTTGTAGGAAATTTAAAAAAATCTATTTTTACCTGAACGTGCCAAGATGAATATATTATTTCAAGATTTAAAAATCAAATTTAAAATGAAATAAAGCACAAGTCAACTAGTATTTTGCCTTAATTCTTAATTTTATTTTTTTATTAAATGGAGAAATTCAATTTTGTGCTAAAATAAATGTAGACTTCTATTGTATTTTACTCTCCATTTTTTCCCTCCCTAACTCTGTGGCATCTAAAATTTCCTGGCAGACTTTTTTGCCTGTTTTTTCGGTTGTGGCTGATGTCTATACGTCTACATCTATTTCAGTTACATGATGAGTAAAGGCATTGAAGAATCTAGCCGCTCCTGCAAACAGCAGAGGGAGCTTGAGCACCATTTATTGTGAATCATCAATTTGGAAAACTCCAGGTTTTAACTCTCAAGTATAGAAAATTAGGGGATGTTTTGTTGAGCTCTTTGATGAAGCAACAAAGTAAGATTTGTCCCACAGAAAATACTAGTTCTGGCTTTTCCTGCAGGGGTTCTTATACCATTCTCATGTTTGTTCTGCCTCTGATGAAGGGACAGTTTTATTCATGAAGTGTTTCTGAGCTCTTCATCCACACCGTGTCTAGCAGTGTGGGTACTAACCTCCAGCAGGCAATTCAGACTTGTCATATTAGGCTGACAAAAGACATTTTATTAATTGCTTTCCTTTTCATAAACATCTGAGAGCAGTTCCTTGTGCTATCTGACCCACCTTCAAGTAAATGCAGTTTATGCTTCTGCACCCCCTGCCCAGGGTTCTGCCAGCTGATGCTGGCTTGCAGCACCCAGCACACTGGGCATTAGCCAAATACTGCAATGTGTCTCACCCAGGTGCAGAGACAGTTGATGCTTGCAAAGAATCCTTGTGAGATGGAATCGCAGAATTTACTGCTCCAGATATGAAGTGCTGTGAGCAGGGAAACATATGTATTTTAAGTTTATCTTGTTAATATGTTTTTGTAGTATATTGCTGTGCAACCCTTTCCTTGATAGACATGGAATTACTTCTGTTTTAAATGCAAGTAATATAACTGAAAAACCAAGAGTTGTGATGAACTACAAACCACAACTTTACATTTTTCTCAGCTTGTAGCTTATTTTCTTAATCCTTGAGGTAAGAGTTGGCCAGATTTTGGAAGAATAATTGTCAAATTAAAAATTCCCTTCAGTATTTGTACATGGTTTCATTTACGATAGATCACAAGACTTTGCGTGCAATAGCGGTTACATTTGTCTTTTTCGAGGCACTTGGCTCAGTTAACTGTTTACAATTAACTGACTAAGCCTTTTTATTTTAGCAAATAACTCCATTATGCTTACTGTTGTGTTTTTAAGTTCTTCCTTAAAAATTCTGGCAAAATGCAGCCAAACTTTAAAATGTTTCCAAGCAAGCTGTTTGGACCTTCCAATGTGTCACTGGAGATTTGGGATTTTACAGGTTCTGGATGTTCTTTTAACCACTCTTCAGTCTGCTGCTGATTAAAAGAATGTCTCTGTAACCTACGGCTTGTCGTGAAAGTACGTGTCATATAGTCATGTCTAAGTAGAATTAGCCAAAATGCTGCTAATCCAAGTGGCAGTAAAATAACAATTTTTGGTCCAAATAACTTTATGTATCTTGCTGTCTGTCAGATATTAATAATACAGCATGCTATTTGTTTGCTGATCTCTTGGCTTCTCTCAGTAGTGTAGAACAGTGTTTGCTAACCATTTTGCTTCCAAAATGTTCACTGCTCATCTTAAATGAAACGGAGTCCTACCGTATGCTTGTCCTCACAGGATTAGCTGTGAAGGGTGGTTGTATCCCTTACAGGAAAGGGTACTTTCTAAGCAATCAGTTGTAGCCTTTCACAGGCAGGTCACCAGGGTCTGTGGAGAACAGTTCACCTTCAACATGTGTTTGAGTGCTATATAACCCAGGCAAACACTGCTGTAAAAAGCTGGGCGCTGAATAGTGCAATCTGATGATACAGACATAAAATATTCACTATTTTTCAAACATTGTTCTATCTTGTACTGAAATTTTAAAAAATACAAGTGGCAGTTGCATTTAATTCAAGTACAAACTCACTTGTTATTTAAAGCTGCAATGGCTTTTACATGTGGTCATCATCCAAAGCAGGATCTAGCTTTCTTTGGTGTGTCATTGCTTAGCTTTTGTAATACAGTTTAACCAATAACTACTAATTTTTTAATAGCCAGATAGACTTAAATGCCGGTATATATTTTTCTTTCTATTGCATATTGAAGAATGTTATTGTTATTATTAACTCAATTTAATTCCATTTTCTTCATCTAAGACTTAAACTGAATAAAAATGGCAAGTACATTGTTAAAAACAACATGGAGATATATGTTCTTCCTCTATAGTCAACTTAAAATGTTTTTACATGATTTTTTTTTCTGCAGTGAATATACTGTGATGAAGCATTTGGAAACTGGAAAGCCAGATTAGAATTAGATTGAACTTTGACTCGTTTATTTCCAAGCAGTAACCATATTAAATAATTTCCACTCTGTTCTAAGCAGCAATATGTTGAGTTTCTTAATTGTTTAGTTTATGAGTATTGAAGAATTTTGCAACTCATGCTACAATGAAACTTTTAAAAAAGTAAATAGTCATTAGCATATTTCAATTTTTCTACATACAAAACAACTTTTACCAGTTTCCTGTGCTACTTTCTTTTCTTCCTTTCAGGAAATGGCCATTTCTGGTCAGACAAGAAAGGGGAAGGAAATAAAGTATGAAATGGCAACTAAGTATTGGAATGTGTTTGGAAAAAGAAATACTGATGCAAGTTTTCTTTTGGAAGAGGCTCAGCTGAAATACTAGGATCTATTCCATTTCATTAGAGGTTACACAGGAGACTACCAACTGTGTAATAAAACTTAAAGTTAACATAGCCAAATCTGTATCTAGAACAGAACAAAATAATTAAAAACTTGCAATATAGAAGGTCTTGTAGTAGGTATTATGGAAAACCCAGTTTTGAATAGCTTGTCACACGTGCTCGCAGTGCTGCTTTTTCCCAAGGCCTTGCAGCTGTTAATTCAGACTCGCTACATGCCACTGAATGAGGAAGCAGTCACTGTTTTCATATATGTAGAAACTGAGTTAGGTAGTGCTACTTTGTCAAAATTATGCAGGTCTGTATTAATAGAGCATAAATCAGTATACAACTTACATTCAGACTTTTTTCTTAAGCTGTTGTTGCATGTGCAGACATACTGGGAATGCTGTGGTGATGATATGGGGGGTTTTGTTTTCCTGTTCTTTTTTTTCTCTTCTCAAATAGAAGATGGGTTTCTCTGGTACCACTCAGTGACTTTCATTTTTATTAATATATATTATCACCATTGAATGTTCTTATTCCAGCTTTTAGCAGGGCTAAATGTGTTGGTTTGGATTAATGCAATGTTTTCTTCTGGTTTCTTATGTGACTTGTTTTATATCTCTGCAGAAACATTACTGATGATGAATCCTCTGTGGATGAACTGAGGGGCACGCTGCGTTTCTTTGCATCTGTGTTGGTTCGGAGAATTCACAAGGTAAAGGGGCCTAAAGGATTTAGTGTTGATTATCCATTTGAAATTGCATACGTAACTAAACAGTTCTTCAACTCTTTTTAAAAAATTATGATTCTAAAATTAATCCTGTAACCAGATAGAAAGTTCCCTCTTTGTGCTTATCTATTCTCTCCTTTTGGACCTTAACCTATTCCTGGTTAGAAGCTGTCTTTGAAGATTCCTGCAAGTGAAGATCCTGCTGATAGCAGTGCAAGGCATGTTTAAAACCTTGGGTTGGTCTTTTACATGTTTTTTAGTGGTTTAATCCAAGTAAAAATAATTTTGACAATTAAGAAGAAGAATTATTAGACAATGGTTAGCGGGGTACCTGTCTTCATGGCTTCGCATCGGTTGGGTTCTTTGAATGCAGTCAAGGTCCTTCATTGTTTATGAATAGGAGACCAAGTAAGTGGATAGAGCCCTGTAAGAATTGAAATAGCTACGAGCCATGTGCTGTGCTGGTTCTTAAAGTTCTGAAGACTGAATTTTAAAGATTCGAGTTACCTGCTAACTGTGTTTAGTATGTTAGCACATACACCATGGTGTTCTCTGGTGAAGTGCTTTAAGCCTTTTTAGAGGAATTACTTCTAAATTTTTGTCTGTTAAAAGCAGGAAGAGATGCTAACTCATTTTCCAGATTTCCTCAGTGTTGGCCCCTCTGCTGGAGCTGCTACCATAAGTGCGCGTGCCTGTGTATGAGACACTTTTCCCCTCCCTAGTAACAGCAGTATTTCCCAAGCTGCAAGTTGTGAATGTGCTCTATCATGACTGATTAATAGCCTGATTCTGTCCTTGCTGTATATCAAATCCAGATGACTTTCTTGTTTATTGTAATTCAAGCATGTTGCTTTTCAAGTTAATGTGGGGGAAAATTAGTATACGTTCTGGGCAGTGCAGACATGATGATGTGAAGCTGAAGTAAATCTTTCAAAGCGAAAGTATAGAGCAAGTCTTAAAATTTAACTTGTAGTTCTGCTGCATGCAGTTGTTACTTGGAATTTTAGTAAATTTATTGTTGGTCCAGCAAAGAATGGTGTTGGGACAGTGCCTCCTTTATTGATCTTGTAATAAGGTATCAGTTGTGTTGTCTCAGATGAACCACATCATCTTTTACCAGCCAGTCTGAATTTAAATAAAGTAATAATTTTTCAGTATCTGCCTTGGCAGTAGCAAAGTGTAAATAATATATTCAATTTCGTGTATCTGGCTACAGAATATGTGCAACAATAATTCAAAAACATTACAGCTGTGAAGGTATTAAACACTGGTGCGGGAGACTGCAAAAATAAAGAATGTCACTAAGTTCGTTTCTTATTACAGATAGATTTATTTGCATACATCCTGTGTAATAATTTATCATGTCTGTTTGTATGAAGTGCTGTACATACTTTGGATAAAATGGTACTCATAGAACTTTATATTTTGGAATAGAAGGAAAATTAGGTGTGCTCCATCATGCAATAGAGTGTGGTATCTCATGCTATACACTCTGCTTCTCAGCCCATACCTTATATGCTCAGCAAAAGTATAGGTATGTACGTGCATACCCTCCCTACACACACTGAGGCAACCTGGACTGAGAGCTGTGATGCACAAACTAATGAAAATGCTTAGAAATGAAAGCAGATGTGCAAGGCAAAAAACTTGTGCTTATTAGTTAAGACTTAAAACTGTTTCAGATAAAAGAATCTTTGGGGGTTTATTCAGTTCCAGCCATTGCCTTTCTGTGTAAGGCTGATGGGCAGCTTTGTTTAAAAAAAATAATAATGAACACTGCTTAAAGGCAGTCTGCTCTCACATAGTATGCTATATTTTTCTCTGCAGTTGAGCCTGCTATAGAGTTTTCTTGTTATGGGCATGCTGGGGTTAGGTATGTTGGAAGGTCTTTCTCCTTTGCTTACAAACTGGAGCTGACCTTGATTTGGTTCCTTTTAGCAAGTTCTAGTCTCTAGTCCTTGCTTGTATGAGCGGGCCAGGTATTAGCTGTGCACCTCACATCCTGCGGGAGACCGTGCGGGAATAGGTGCTCGTCTCACAGGGACTTGGAAATCAAGCTGTAAGATTGTAATTATTGCCGTGGACTTCGTTGACAATAGAGGTGTGAACAATACTGTTCATGACACTTAGTTGCAAATAGTGTTGTCTGTCTTGACCAGAAAATGAGAATACTGTCGGTTTTTCTAGTTAATTAATTTGTTTTATCTAGAGGATTAATTTAATGATTAGAATGGGGTTGTATAATCAAATTATATCTAGTAGTTTTTTCTTGAATGATTTTTTGAAAAAAAAAAACACAATTCTCTCTCATTTTGAAACTTCTCTTTAGGTGGATGTCCCAACTGTTGTAACAAAGAAGATGCTCAAGGCAGCAATGAAACACATAGAAGTAATAGCCAAAGCCAGGCAGAAAGGTACTATCAATTTAAAATGGCGAGTTTATTTCTCCATGTTTGTCATTTATATTTGCTTAATCTTTTCACTCTTTTCTTTTATTTGTCTTCTGAAGGGTGCAGACAAATATGGAAAAAGTTTTGATACAAATCCTGTCTGTTTTGAAGTTCAGCATTCAGATATCTCCATAATTTTGAAATATTTTTTTTCCCTCTGTTTGGTAAACAGGAACATGTTCTTGTCTGCTCGCAGCAGTCAAGATCATCTTGCATCATCAACAACTTTCTTGAAGTTTTCCCTCTGTGTTCTAGATGAGCAATTCTAATTGAAAGGCAATGTCTGTATCTAATAAATGCTCTGCACTGTTGCTCCTCCAGCTAGAGCTGATTTCGTGTCTCCAAGTTACTAAATCTTAAAACAAATGTAATTGGAGTTACTGAAGAACCACTCGACAAATGTTAGGTGTTGAGAGCAGTAACCGTCGGCACAGCTGCAGAAGTAACATACCAGCATTTTGATACTTCTTTAAAAGAACTTCTACTCATTTAACCAGGACAGGAAGAAAAGGAAAGTTGATTGTTGCTTTTTAAGTCCTAATGTGTGAAGAATGCAAATGTTTAATTTGACACAAGGCTCTGATACTTCTTTAGAACTCTGCTTATTACAAACTAAAGTATTTCCAATTTGATGACTGATGTGAGCAGTTAGTGGAGCTGTTCATTGTGTTGAAAAGCTACGTTTATTAACCATGGAGAGATTTTGAATAGTAGCATATTTAATCCTTGTCCAGAATAGGAATATCTTCACAAGCTTAATGTAAAAATTATATTAAGACTGCACATTGAAAGAATATTTGGAAAATAGTGTAGTTGCTGATGGAAAATTAGTTAGCTTGACTTTTCCCCATACACACATACTGGCTGTGTTCCACAATCTTATCTACTTTAGTCTTGGTTCATTCAACTTTTAAACATAGCTGTTTGCTTTCACTTTAGTCATGAATTTTTCCTCCTTACCCTCAAAATGTCCCCTTATTACATACCCTTAAAATGTCCCCTTGATACACGTAAATACTTGTTGTTTGACTTTTGAAGGTATACTGTGAGCAAATGAAATCATTTTTCATGGCACAGCAAAAGGTTCAAAACACAGGCTTATCTTGCTGTGCTGTTTATGCCTGATTTCATTCTGTCTTTAATTTCTCTTAAGGAGTTGGAAACTTTTTTTTTCCTTCTTTCTAGCAGAAAAAAAGAAAGACTTTTCAGTTTTCAGTGCATGGCATCAAAAAAAAATCAGTATTTTTCAGGAAAGGGCGTTTTCCTTGAGAGCAAGTAGCAGCTGAAAGTGACTCTTGTACCAGAACTTTTTAGCAAGTATTTCTAACGGCCACCCATCCATCATACGTGGTTCAGGGGTAGCTTTCAGGCCTTGCTTTTGTTGCTGACTGAGCGTAATTTGTCCTGTTTGTTTACTTTTGTATCCTTTTTAAGATGATTGCTCTAGGAGGCCTTCCTCTTCCTTCCCATTCTTAACCTATACCTCTCCTCACAACTCCTTAGTTCTCCTTATAAATCCCAACTATTTGCACAAATGATTCAGTATTCAGAATCCAGAATTCATTTTTCCTCCTCTCTGCTTATAGTGACACCAACCTGGCAGGTTTTGGCAGGTAGTAGACATTCCTGTGTCTCATACCAGCCAATACTGTTCTTGGTGGTGAGGTACGTGCTAGCTGACTTCTGTATGTGTTAAAATCTGTTAAAACAACATTTAGTTTTCTGGTATTATGTGCCTAAGCTGTGCTTTTGGGGTTCTTGGTGTGGAGTCTATGTTGGATTGTTAACACAGCTAGGTGTGAATTATTGCAGCTCAGTTATTGCTCTTGAAGTGATTTGAAGGAATATAAAATAGATGTTGCCAATTAATATACAGAGTTCTTAACTTGATAAATCATGTATTAAGAAAGCCAAACAGCTACTTGCAGCATTCTTCCACAGTGCCTTGACCATTTTGTTTTGATTTATAGTATATTTAAAAGATATATTCCTTCATGTTTGTTTCGAAATGTTCTAAGCAGGAAACTTGCATGACTGAATAAATAAAGGTTTGTAGTTGTAGGCAAGTCAATATGTAAAAGCACAATAAAACTGTAGAAAAAGAGAACCTTGGGCAAAAGCAAGCAGAGGTGGAGCATGTTTGGGAGCATGTTTTTTTTAAAGGAATCAAATTGTTGAGCTCTTCAATAATTATGAATAAAAAACAAATATTCTGGAAACTCTACAAATTACAGCTATTTGGTGAAGGAATTCTTATTTCTATGTGAGACTTAATGTTTACATAGCCAGACCTCAAAGTCTAAGCAAAGGTAGGTTTTTTTTTTTTTTTTTTTAAGTTACTACATGGTTATTTTTTGTACATGTACTAAAAGTATTAACTTTTTAGGACAAATAGAAAAGCAATCTCCTCTTGTTTTGCAATAAGAAAAAAATGGAACAACTGTAATTTTGTCTTCTGCTCACAGTGAAAAATGCAGAATTTTTGCAGCAAGCTGCTTTAGAAGAGTATGGACCAGAGCTCCATGTTGCTTTGAGAAGTCGAAGAGATGAACTTCACTACTTGAGAAAACTTACTGAACTACTTTTTCCTTATATTTTACCTCCAAAATCAACAGAGTGCAGGTATCAAAAGTATTGATTAGCCTTTGTTAAAGTATCTACGTATGTAGTGCTGTCATTTGGGGGAGTGAAGGAATCCTTGGTTTGCTTTCCATGCAAGTGAAGCAAGTGATAAACTTCTGCCTAGAATTTTCGCTGGTTTTATTCCCTGCTCATTTGGATGTATTGTGTGCACAGAGGTCTCCTTCAAGGCCTCCTCCGAGAGAACTTTGGGAGAACGTGGAAGTAGATGGTTCAAGAGAGTTCAGGTCTCAGCCTGTCACAGTCAGGACTGTTAGGTGTCCCTGGCCGTACTTGCATCCACTCTTTAAACTGTATTGGCACCTTCTCTTCCCGCTTGGAAGTTTCATCCTGTGTAATGCAGATGCTGATGTTTTCTCCTTTTGTATAATAGCCTGTTGGGGGTTATCCTTGCTAGAAAACAGGAGACCAGAATGCTGATTTTCTTCTAGGTGTGTACAGTTTTCTCCATATTATCCCTTTGGTTGCACATTCAAGGCTAGTGGTAGCCCTTTGCAGGGTGGGGGTGGCATTTGTGATGAGTCTTAAAAATATTTCAGCACACTTAAGGTACTAATTAACACTGAAATATATTTCTGTGTAAATGCTAAAATGTATTTTTTTTTTGTTTCCCTCCATAGATCCCTGGCACTTCTTATAAGAGAGATCCTGCCTGGTTCTGTTTTCCTGCCCTCTCTGGATTTCTTAGCTGATCCTGTAAGGCTTTGGAGTGCAGACATTTTCCCTATTACTATTTTCCTCCTAAGCAAGCAGTGTGTTATGGTGAAATAAACTGTGTACAGTGGCTTACTTGCTGTAGCTTGGACTAAGTAAAAGAAAAAGAAACATTGCACCCAATTATTTTCCTGTTTCTGTATTATTTGATTTGGGTGCTTAACTGACTAGACTGATTTAAAATGCAGTTTGGGCATGATCTCTTAAGACTGTGTTTTTAATAAAAGGCAACAATTCCCATAAAATGGGAGAATACTGCAGTAATATAAGCACCTTCATGATGATGATAACTACATTTAAACAAGGGCTCGATTACTTAACTGTAGCTAAATTTTTACAGCAATCTAAGTTAATCAGCTTTTTTATTGTTATTGCAGTATTGAAACCAATTGTTTTGTCCTTAACTCTGCTAAAAACAAAGTATTTATTTTTAAATGTGGGATAGTGTTATTTTTTCTATTTTTATGTATATATTTTAATAGGTGAAATTTCTATACTTACGAATATACCACCTAGTTGCAAGCAGAAAGTACTGTAGCTGTGGAAGAATCAGTAACTTGTTAGATCTGCACTAACAGCAAAAATGCCTTGTAGAGTTTTCTTCCACCAGATGAAGAGTGTTTTGGTTCAGATCTCTTGAAATTCCCTGCAGTGTAAATATTCGGAGGACTTTCAAGACAGATTTTTTATTGTGTAAACACATTACTAATGTGTTTACAGATTTGCGGAAATGACATAAAAATGAAATGATTTTCATCAAGTTTGACGTTTTCTTAACCTTAATTTTGTGTTGTGTTTTTCTGTAGGACACTGTCAACCACTTGCTGCTAATCTTCTTTGATGATAGTCCAGTGAGTATTGGCAGTATTAAAGCAGTAGTAACCTGCTTGTTCACCTGTTCAATAAGCATTCTTACTCATTTTTTTTTGTCTCTTTGACAGCCTGAGAAAGCAACAGAGCCTACTTCTTCATTGGTTCCATTCCTACAGAAATTTGCAGAGCCAAGAAATAAAAAACCATCTGTAAGTAAAGAAAACATTTTTTTTTCTTCTTTAAATAAGTATATTGCTTTATCTGCTGTTCTTGTTTCTACAACTTTTCCAATATTTACTCTTAGTGGGAGTTTGAAAATTGACTTCATTTTTGACCTTTTTAAGGTCCTGAAACTGGAGCTAAAGGAGATCAGAAATCAACAAGATCTTTTATTCCGATTTATGAACTTCCTGAAACAGGAAGGGGCAGTCCACGTGTTGCAGTTCTGCCTGACTGTAGGTAAGGCTACATATTTAATAACTGAGCTCTACTTGATCTTTAAAAGCTTTAAGAACTTACATGTTCAAGTGAATGTTCTTTTTTTTTTTTTAAATAGACAATGTAGTTAAGCAAGAGATTAAGTTTCAGGATCTGTATTCAGTTACTTCATCATGTCCTGATTCTTTAATGCTGATCTTGAAAGTGTTAATGTTATTGTGCGATTTTGCTCTTAATTGTATTTCTGTTTATCAATAAAGGTTGTACATTTTAAAGTAAAATCTTTTTGCAAGAAAAAGCATTCTGGCCACTTATACAAGAGAAACCTGCCTTTTCTCTTATGTCATTATTAAAGTATTTCTAAAATGAGCTTCACATCATACGAAGCTTTTGATGTTTTTCTGGACCTAAGGTTCTGATGTGTATACAAAGCAGAAACATAGCATGACTACTAAAGCTATTGAAACCTCCTGGTTGACAACCTATCTCTTGATTATGAAGTTTGTGTTTGTTTTTGCTGTTACCTAAGTGTTGGCTGGAAAGTCCCCTGTTTTTCAATGGTACATTTTTCTGTGAAACTTCCATAATTCACAATGGCTTATTTCATTTTTTTTTTCTCTAATAGTGGCTAGTTACTGGCTTATCTTGATAACTTTTTTTTTTTTTTTGCCAAGATCATATGTGTGTGTACACATATGCATGCATCTCTCTATATATAGTTTTGTGTGTGTGCATTTCTAACCAGTCAGGAGCAGGAGTGTTTCTTGTTGATCAGTAGTTACAAAAACATGATGGATAACTTCTTTTATTCTCCGTGTGTTAAAATTTGCCTCCCATCAAACTGTATTGCCACTACAGTGATCTGGACCTTTCCACATCATTTAAGTTTATGATATTATGTTGTATACAGTAATAAAGATAGCTGCAAAAATTCTGTCATTCTTTATTGCAAAAGCAAGCAAATACTTCTATATTGCATAGAAAATAATGGCTCTGTCTTCTTATCCCAAACCTATGCATGCAGCAGGAAGATGTGAAGTTCAATACGAGGCAGACTTTATCTCATGAAGTACTGCAGAAATAATTAATAACTGCATAAATGAAACATCTCTCTGCACACAGCTTCTTATGGGCTCATAATCCTTCCAAAAACATTGGCTTTTTGTCAGGAAAAGCTCCTCACCCCGCCAAAAATGAATTAGTGCCTGATGTATGTGCAAAGGATCCTGAGCTGACACACAGTTCTCTGGAGCTGCTTCCTGGGGCAGGAGTGTTTCTCCATCTGTGGGTATTGCCAGTGATCAGTTTTCACCTCTGAGCACTTCCTAAATTCAGGGCTTGTCTCTTGCACTCTGAAGCACCAAGGTTCTGCGTTAGCTTTTAAAACAAAAGGGAAGATTATGTGCCCCGCTTTGGCTCTCTCAAGTTATACAGTCTCACACTCTGTCTCTATTGTTGGTTACTATTTACTAGGTAGAGAGAAATATCTTGGATGTGAAGCAGTTTGGGCGTGGAGGGGAGATATGCAGGTGGAGAACTCTGAAGAAATCTGTTCTAGCCCATTAATTGAAAAAATCAAGTGAATCCCAACTTATTTTTCTTTCTTCTTTCTTGGCAATGGTAATGCCATTAATGGGAGGAACAATAAGTTGACTAGGGTTGCACAATGATTGTATTGGATGGATTTTTAGGCAAGGGAAGTTCATTGCCAAGTTAGCGTGATACTAAAGAAGCTATTGAACGTGTAGAGAACTTTTGCTGAACCTTAGAAATAAAGTAGCAGCAGAATGGGCACATGACTGGTTTAAACTTCTGTTGAAACTCTATGTATGTTTAGCTTGAACTGGAAGCCTTGCTAAAAGAAATTATCATTTCCACATTAGCAATCCAAAAAGAAAAAAAAATCTGTTCTCTTGCCAGGAATAACTAGATATTTTTATGGGGTTTTCTTTACTAGGATAAGGAATAGCTAGTTTTAATTACAATATTTCTTAGAATTAATTTTAGGAATAAACTTGATTTTTGATAAAAACTAGGCTACCTTGAGATTTCTAGATGTCTTTTATTTCTCTTTGTTTAAAATTTTTATGAATGACTGTATCTGCTGGAATACACCAGTTACATCTGTTATACACCACTTCAACATGCCACTGCTTTGCAAAGTTGATCAACATTTGCTTTCTCCTGTTTTTTAGAGGAATTCAATGACCGAATTTTGCGACCAGAACTATCAGATACTGAGAAGATGGCTCTTCATGAGGAAGTGCAGAAAATTTACAAAACTTACTGTTTGGATGAAAGCATTGACAAAATTAGATTTGATCCTTTCATAGTGGAAGAAATTCAAAGAAGTAAGTTTGAAATTGAAAAGAAAAATAGTGGAATTAGAGAACATTACTTTTATCATACTTTTTAAAATGTTAGCACTCTGCTAGGTTATGCTTAAACCTTGTTTTGTCAATATTTTTGTATTGTAAGCAATTATATGTCAGGCTTGCTTTAGCTTGCAAAGCAAACAAAACCTAAGTCCAGAACAAGAGAACAACTAACGTCTTTTATATTTACAAAATTTTTGTAGTTGCTGAAGGTCCTTACGTGGATGTTGTGAAACTTCAAACTATGAGATGTCTTTTTGAAGCTTATGAGCATGTTCTTTTTCTCCTTGAGAATGTTTTTACTCCTATGTTTTGTCACAGTGATGAGGTAAGCATGAAGGATATCCTCTATGTAGCAAGGATCTGCATGTGCAGCTGAATTTGTAGTTAGTACTACAGAGCCAGGACAAATCTCACTAAGAAAACTGGACTTATTCTGACTTGACACATCATCAATAGAATAAAAAGGAAATAAAAATCTCCATTTATTGGTGTAATAATTAGCAAATATCACTGCTATTACAAAAGACTCCTTTCCTTTTACAACTGCATATTTAATGCAGAAGTAATAGGTGTGATAGACATGAAACTGAACTAAGACTTTATTTAGTTTTCAAAATATGAAAGTACTGAGAAGATTCAGAGTTTTTACGTAGGCATTTGTGTTAAGCATTTCCATTTCCTAAGGTGTGAGGAAGGTGATTCAAAGGATTCATTAGGGAAACCAGAAATTAGTGTTCCATGATTAGTGGAGCAAACTGGGTTCTGAAAGTAAAGTAAATTCCCTGTATCAAGCATGCAGCTGCCAGAAGTCTTCCCCTCGGAAACATTTAAGCTCAGGAGTGGGTCTGAATTCTTGCTACCTTTAGAGTTTGTGTGTATAAGTCAGGTGCATGTTAGTCACCACACCTACCTAAGACAGAATATATTGACTTGTCTTAGGAATGAGATGCTTACCTTGGAGTCATTCTTCATAAAGTGCCTCTACTAAAGATGATGGCACCTTTTCAATAGTAATATAATGCTTCAAATGCTTGCAAAATATAATGCTTTCCTTTTCAAGGAAAAGGCATGAGCCTTTTCAATAGTAATATAATGCTTCAAAGTCATGATATTTTTCAAGGAAAAGGCATGAGTTATGGGGCTCAATTTTAGTTTTATTTCTGTTTTGATTTTTGTCTTTTTATCTCAAGATTAATGAATGTAAAATAACTCATAGTCTTGGGGCCATGTATTATGTCCTTTTGCCAAATGAATAACCTAACCTAAGTGGTTAAAGGCAGCTTGCCTTTTGCTTATTTCTGTCCTTGTTTCCTGGATTCTGCAATGTTGTTGCGTAGTAGCCTTGTGCTAGGAGGCCAGTGTTTTCTTTGATATTTTTTCTTGTGTCTACCTGTAGTACTTCAGACACCTTTTGAGAGGAGCAGAGTCACCAACCCGCAATTCGAAGTTTAACAGGTACGTTTGGCAGAATCTTCTGAGTTTGCTTTTTGGTTGAAAGTTTCAAAAGATTAAGCCATAGGGGTTTTATTGGTGCTTGATATTAGTTTGACTACGTTTTAACAGTACTGTTTTTATAGAAAAATTAATTGCTGGAGGATCAAGCAGCATTATAGAACATGCCCATGCTCCTTCGCTTTTTTACATAAAAGAACTTAAAACATGGTTCAGACCTTAACATTTGAGAAGGGGAATGAAGAAAATAAATATACAGTGACAACAAAAGAAAATAAAATAGTGAATTACAGTTGCTGTAAATATGAACACCATATTGTTGGTACAGAGCTCGGTCATGTTGGGTTACAAGTCATATGAGAATGGAGAGTGTGTCCAACCTATTTTGCCTGGTTGTACTTTAGGAATCCCCTGATATTTTAACAGGAAGGTTTTGACTTTTCTACTAGGTCAAATGTGTTTTCCCTTCCCTCCCTGTTCCTCCCTATTCCTAGTGTAGTGTCAGAAGCATCATCTCTTAGTTTGGGTATATGCTTACAGAGGACCTTCAGGCTCCTAAGGCCTGCAGAGCAGGAGAAGACCAAGTATTTCCTCTGGTGTGGAGAACAGGAGCAAATTTCAAGGTTTACAAGTCAAACTGTTCATGGAGCTCACACTGGAAAATGATGCAGATATTGGAGTCTATTTGTAATTTTGCTCTGTTTATATTAACAGAGAGGGAGACAGAAAAATATTTCTTAAACTTTCTCCCTTCTGTGCCTTGGCAAGCAACAAGTCTCCTGTAGCTGGAGTGTCAAACACTGTCTTTATTGTCCCTTGTTATTACTACTGGCCATTAAATTGGTGGTAGTGGTGGCCATAGCAGGTGCTCCTCTTTGAAGAGCAAGTTTCTTATAGAACTCTTTTGAGACCAGGCTTTCCTTCTGTGTATGAAACACAGAACACATGAAAAGAAGAATGTGAAAGATCCACAATACTGTAGAAAATACTAGTGTTTGTCATCTTAGATTACCTTCTAGAGGAGGAAGAGCAGGTTACCAATCTTTTCTACTTTCAGTTAAGAAATACATAGTAGCCCCCTTGAGTCAATGTATTATGAGGAGTTTATAATGTGTGATCCCTCTCACCTATGCTAATGTTCTTGGAAAGGTTTACACGGTTGTTCTCTCCAGGAGACCCATCTGCGACATCTCTCCATAGTCCTTGCAGCTCTCATGGATCTAGGACTCCAGCTGTGGAGTAGCTCTCTTGACTTGGTGCTGGCACACTCTGTTCCTTAGCAAAGAGACATGGAAGACAGCTGGCCCAGCTGCACTTTTTCTCTTTATGATATTCCACTGGCAATGGTAACCTTAAAACACACGCAGGCCTCTGCTGAAGATGGCTACAGGGTTTCATGTAGACCTGTAAATCTGTCTTCTGCTATCTATCCCCCAAACTTTCATACAAAGGATGAAGGTATTGCATTATACACTTCTTAAATCTTGGCGTTCTAGTTAAAGTATGAAACCGTTTAGGTCACCCCCTTGGTGCTTTTCTTTTCAAATATAACAAATTAAATTACAAGCAGTCTCTACCTGGAGATTCTGAGGCAGGCCTCTGGTTACAAAATAACCGCAGTTGGTGCCTTTGGGAACTGCTGCAACACATTCTTCTAGAGTTCAAGGAGCATCCTTGGTGTTCCTGAGGATGTATCTGTTTCACATTTCAGCATGATTTGAGTGCCTGAGTAGGTGCAGCAGCTTGTGATGTGAGGTACTGTGTGTCTGAAGTAGTGCCTCAGTGATTGCAGTGAAACAGAGGCCCTATCTGAAAATAGTTTGATTGCAGCCTAGGAGTCTGCCCTCTGTAAATTACTTGCAGAATTATTACAGATGTTATCCATATGCACATACCTCATCCTGCCTTCTCTCCCCTCTCCCAGCATTAGTTCCAGTTGAGGGAAATTACAGGCAAAGAGATCAACTTTGTCTTCTGGATCTTTAATTTGATACTTTGCTGGGGTACTGCGTGGATACTGCTGATTAAAAAGCCTGTGAGATCAGGTAGTAGGTGTGAAGTCCTAGGGGAATGCATGTAGGCAGTGTGTTGAAAGATTTCACTTCTGGTATGGCCAGAAACTTGCCTTTATGAAGCATTTTTTGGAGAATGCAGTGGGAAGGTAGAAGGAGTTGTCTGTAAGCGTCTAGTTTCTGACGTGAATCACTGTTTCTGCTATCTATATAAAAAGATCATAATTTTGGGGTGCACAGATGAGACAAATAATGCTCTATGCAAACTGTGTAGGTAACACATGAGAAGTCCCAGTGTTTTTGGAGTCTCCGGATGATTTCAATGTGACTTCTTGACTGAGCAGTGGTTGTCAGAAGTTTAACTCCCTAGATGGTATTTTCCACGTGGCTAATTAACTAGGTTTTAAGTTCTAATTCTGGTGACATCAAATTTGGGCATATGGAAGAGAGGCCGCAGTGAAGGGGTATGGGGGGGGTAATTGCCCAGCCTTCTGGGTTGTTAAATACCTGCCTTGCTTTGCTACGTACTGTGACCATGCATAAAAATAGCAGCATGCTGTTCTGTTTTCTCATCTTTGAAAACACAATAAAGTTAAAACATTTTTTCAAGTGAGAGTCCAAATAGGAGGAGATATTAACAGTTTGGGGGAATGATTAGGAATAAAACAGATTTAAAAGTCTGTGAGCAGTTGCATGCAATGTAATTGCTCTTATTTGTCAGCATCAGTTTCCATTTGCTGGGTTATGTTTCCAGTTTTGCAGTTAACATAATTGAAAAGGTGTCTTAGATGCCTTCAAATCAGTTCCTGTTCTAAAATAAAATCTGCAATTTGAGAGCTTGAGTCCCATAAGCAATATGATGTATCAGTTTGTTCAGAGTTCAGTAGCTCCTGTGAACTAAAGACAAACCATGTGTGTGGTGACTGCATTAATGTTAGTACATCTGAGCATCTCTGTTGGAATTACTGAGCTGGTGGCTGGGGTTCTGTGACTCAAGTTATGCACTGTCAAAAATAAGCAAACACTCGTAAAGTCTGTGGGTTTTTTTTTTTTTTGAGATCTTTAAATTCTGAGTTTACAGTAGTTACTTTATTTACTCTATTTAATACAAAGATTTTTCTACTGTGTAATAGTCAACTGCCTTTTCTCTGTATTGACCAAATGAACTAGGCTGCTACGTGACTTTTGAACACACAAAAAAATGTTTACTTCTAGCTTAACACCACAGTTAGCTTTAAGAATGGAAAACATTTTCTTTAAACTTGTAGCTGCTTGGTTTTAATGACATAAGTTTTTAATTCAAAGATGATTTTGCTAATGAAATGTGCAGGCGCTGGTGGTTTTAGTATCTCTTGGATATTAGCATTTAATTTTCTAAGATTTTAGGTCAGAAATTGTAGGCTTTTTTTTTTTTGATTAATTTATAGTGAAGGTTGTAATTTATCCAGTTTTGCTTGGGATAGGTCTTTCAAGTTTGGGATATTTTTGTTATTCTTCCCTGGGCTTTGAGGTAATTTATATGCCTGTTGTTGCAGAAGTAGCCTGAGTTTGGATGACTTTCGGTAAGTCAATCTAACACTCAATAAATGTTGTCTGTTAGCTGGACTGCATCTCTCATGCCTACATCACACAGTCTTTATAACAGCAGTTAACTGGTTGTTTTATTTTTAAGAACATGTGAATGTCTTTTCTGGTCTAAATCGCCTTTCTTCCCAAGTTCAGTTTACTCCTCATGTCCTCTTCACAAGTGTTTACAAATTGCTTAATATTTTTTGCAAGTTTGCAATATACTAATATACCTTGCTGTTAACTATTTGTTCACTGTTGGTTTTGAAATACATCTGTATAACTTGATGCATTTTTTTCACCTGTGCATGCTAGCTACCCTGTAAGAGATTTCCAAAATTTCATTTACCCCATATCACATTTCCAGATTGGAGGTTTCATCCATTTAGCTGCTTGTTTTATCTTGCGTAGCTGTGTCCAACATGACCATTGCTTTGCATTGCATGCAAATGTAACCGTTTTATGAATACTGTAAGGTTTAAAGTCAAACATTAAAAAATAGGAATTCCCCAAATTAGCTCTCTGTTCAGCCTTGCGAATATTGTAGCTTGATTACAATACATGTTTCTTTAATAGTCTAGAGAGTCTGTGATTGCTTAATCACTTAATACCATAATAGTTGTTCAGTGGTTTATTTTCTCATTATTTGTGCCATATTAAATGCACAAACACAGAAAGCAGGTTTTTTCATAATGGACTGTTCCTTAGAATTTGTCAGTAGAGCATCAGTGTCTTAAACATGATTCGTACCATTCACACTATCATCTCCGTGTTGGAGGCTGAGAATCAAGATACAAAGAAACTTTGTTTTATGCCTCAGTTTTAGCATACTGACCTGTATCTTCCTAGAGCGTTAAGCAGGGAATAACATTTGAAATATAAGTGCAGGTTTTTAGGTGCAGCCATATGTGCGCGCCACTTATCCTCACCGTGTGTAAAGGTTCCAAGCGAGCCCAAGGGAAATGATGCTCCACTTGCACGAGCTTGTAACGGTCTAGCTTGATGTGTACAACTTGTGAACAGCTGCAGGGGGAGAAGAGAGCAGCAATAGCAGCCCTGCCCGTCACCTCCGAGGGTCTGTGCTGAGCCCCAGCAGGACAGGGATCCCGGGGGAAAAGCCCTTTGTGTTCGTCCATGATGAAAACGGCACCGCAGCCTGCGCGGCGGCACCCGCGCGGGCCTCGCTCAGCAACTGGCAACTGCAATTCCTGGCGTTGCGCATGTGTAACTTCTGAAGCTTAAAAAAAAAGGAAAAACCTCTTTTCCCTCTTTTCCAAAAATACATATTCCAACCCACTGTCATCACATCGTTCATCAGGAACGTTGGAAGCTGTAGATTCTCCACACAGAGCCCTGCCAAGAAAGCAGCTATAGGATGATGCAGCTACAGGATGATGCTCTGCTAATGCTGTGATGTGGGTCAGCACTAGAGGGAGTGGGGAACTTTTGCCGGTGACTTTCATATATATTTGCTGCCAGTAGCAGTGGTGAGACTTGGAGGATTTGGTTTCTGCTCCAAACTGGCCACCTCCTCTCCTCTAACTTGACCCTTTCTTTCCCTGTGCCTTGAAACTGGCCATATCCTTGCCTGGCCTCTTCCCTCCCCCTTTCATCCTGATCCCCATTTGTTTTTTGTTTTGCTCGGCTTTTTCAACTTTGATCATCCAGTTGTGCGTCTGTTTCTGTGACCCTCTTGAGGCTTTTTCCATGCTCATCTAAGGCAGCTTGTGCAGTATGTGCTTGTTCAAGGATTTCTAGCAGACCAGTCCCGTATTTGCTCTATATTTTGCCCTGTATGTGCTCTGATTCCTGTATATTCTTGTTCTTAATTTTTCTCTTTCCTTGTGAAGAGGATCCCATCTCATGCTTGTCAGTTTATTCCTGTTCCAGTTTAGTGGCAGCTCTGTATTCTTAGGTCCTTTATTTGGGCCCAAAATGTGGACAGCAGAGTTGGTGACTCCTCACTGTTAGTTCAGATCCTGGCCCCATAGCGCAGCACTGCGGTTACTAGTGAGGTTCTATTCTGCCTCCAGCTGGAGCCAAAAAAAAATCAGTGCGAAAAGAATTTTCAGAAATTTGAGGCTGTGATGATCAAATCTCCAAGCTGGTACAAATTAACTTATTTTTTTTATTGAAATTTTGAGAATTGCACAAGTTTTCATAGGAATGATGAAAGCTTCCAGAGAAGTCAAATCAGTAGTTCACTTACTAGTCTTCTAGAAAGCTGCCTAGTTTTGTCTGAGCACAGTGCATATTTTGCTGGACCTATGTTTAAGCTCTTGAACAAGATTCAGATAGTTAATCAACAGGGAAGAAATTTCAGCTGATGAAAAGCAATAAAATCAATAGAAAAAGCTTTTTTTCTTAAATGTTCAAACAAGGATTTACACTACAAAGGGTCAGGCAACCTTGTCTCTCATTTACAGAGGTAAGGATAGCAAAGGCACGTGGTGCCTCTCTGCTTTGGAGCTGATAGTGAATAAGAGGTAGGAAATGGAAAAGCTTTGGAAGGACAGTGGGTTATTTATGCAGTTTTAGTTATGTGTACACAGCCTGCACAAAAGTATAAACAGGAAGAATGTTACCGCTAATAAACATCTTTGGATAATAATAATAATCTATGAAGTCCTTTTGCATCTTTGGTTCTGCAGTTCCCTTCATTGATTTTTAGCTTGCATATCAACTGTGTGTATTGTATGGATGTAAGCAGCATCACGTTAGCTTTGTATTCAATAGAAACATTTTTCTTCCTGGAATTTGTTCTAATTAGCATTTCTATGCAAGACATGGACTTCCATAACAGGTTTTGTATAGGGGTATAGGAATGCTAAGATTTGTTTTCTCATCAATAAATGTATTTCCTGCTCAAACTTTCTTTCCTTAACTTGTTGATTTTCAGGTGCTTTATCATAAGTTGCTTTATTTCTGGACAATACTTTAAAACAATTTCATCTTCCAGGCAGATTGACTCTTCAAGCCAAGATTCCTCAGTCACATCTGTTTTCTCTCATGCTCAGTCCTGCTCCTTGCACATTCCTTTTGTTTGTCCTTAATGTTTGCACGTATCTCGCAATGTTGCATCATACATGCTTGTAAAATTCTGGGATGTTAATATAAAAAATGCATTTAAATATACTACTTATGATGCTTGGCAAGAGTGGATAAATATTTAAATAGAAGAGTACATGGAAAGGGACAGAGTTAGTGATCCTCTCGGTGTGTGTGCCTGTGACAGTTTGTGCTGTGAAAACAAAATTGTTTTGCATAGTCAGTTGTTTATTCTACATCCTGCATTACCGTAATAATAGTGTTACTGTTACTCACAATTAAACTTGTGGTAGTGCCATATCTCTACTAAGATTACTTAAAATATTGCTGATCAATAAAAGAACAAACAAATTTTCCATAAACTATTTTAGCTTAAGTCAAACTGTAAAATATGTCAGCTACTTGTTTACCCAGCTGTTTCTCTTATTTCTGAATTATGTGCAGTGACTTACAGAATTGCTATATAATATGCCTTGTAGTGTAAACTTTGGCTTCTGTAATCTTAGGACCACACAGAAAAGAGGAGAATCGTTTGGAATCAGCAGAATAGGCAACAAAATAAAAGGAGTATTCAAGAGTTCTGCAATGGAAGGAGCTATGCTGCCTAACTATAATTTAAATGAAGATGATGATTTTGTGAGTAAAAGTTTTGCATGTGTCTAAATCTTTCTGCTGTCTTATTTCACTGCAAGGATTGTGTGTGCCAGTTTCCACTTAATTTTTTTTCTATTTTTTCCTGCATTCATTCAGAAACCAAGGCCACATCCCTCTCATTAGTCTACCTGTGCGCTTATTGCTTGAGTAGAGAAATTTTAAAAGTAGTATCTTCTTTAGAAAAACAATTTTGTCAATGTTTCGAACAGCTTTATCAATGTTTCTGTACACACCCTCTGTAAGTAATTAGTTCATTGATTTTTACTGTATAAAATTTGATGCTGTTTCTTCATAATTCTAATGATATATGGTAAGTTATATGTGGGACATGTCCCTTCATTTCGTATATGGCACAATTCCTTAAAACATAGCATTTTTTCTAGTGTTATATCTATGAGTTGATGTGCAAAGTAGTGTTTTCTCCCAAGGTCATGAGCCAGTAGTGGTTTTTTTCATTTGTCTTGGGTGTCTCCTTCAGCTGAAGCTTTTCTTTAATGCCAAACAACACTGAATGCAGCCAACTGGGGGAGGATCAGAAAGTTTTTGAAAATCATGGGTTCTTTTTTTTTCTCCATTCAAAAAATTTGCACCTTAAATCCTCACCAAGCACACCTTGATAAACTACCTCATTTCGCACAACTTATAAATTCATTTTTAATCTTTTATTATTCATTGTGTTCAGAATCACATTTCAGAAGAGGGTCAGAAAGACTCAGCAACTTTTCTCTGCCATTTTCTCTGCCTCTCACCCTGTGTATAAAATAGCTTTTTTAAAATTTTTATACAAGACATGACTTAAGTGAGCAGAACTGTTGCAATTAATTTCTTGGAGAGGTCAGTTTCTCCTCTCTCTTAGGAGGCCAGATAAGGAAAACGGATTGAGTTTCTGACATTGCTTCCAGATTCTGCCAGCCAAGGGGAGTGGAAGCATAACTGCCAACTTAAGGATTTAGTACAGAGTGGTTTTACCTCCCTTCTTTTTTCTTTTTTTCTGTAAATGAGGCTTAGGCATTCTCTGTCATTTCCTTTCCTCCCACCAGTGCTCCACCTCTAAACTTCTGAATGTATTTTTTTTTTTTAATTTGGTTCATATCAGCTAAATAATAGCGGCCTCAGAGTTTTTGGAAACTTCTTATGCTGGGGCTGAGGAGAGAAATCCTTTGAAAAAGCCCTGCTGAGAAACAAAAGCTGAAGTGTGAGCTTGCACTTTGCTAAAGAATCCACACGAGAGATGGCATTTTCCCCAGTAATTTAGTCTGATTTTTTAATTTTATTTCAGCAGAAACAATACATCTCCTTTTAATTTATGAAAGTTTGAGCTATCCAAGCAATGCAGATTTATTTAAAAATATCTCCTAGTACGTCTATTAATTTTTGAGTTAAGAAACTATTAGTTAAAATAGTCTTTGAAGAACATATTTTTGAAATTATGCCTCTTACCTTGACATTTTGAATACTAACATAGCAGACGTGTAGGTTAAAGTATTTTCACAAGTTTCTATCTCCAGCTTTGTGTGCAGCTCTGAGGTAGCAGTCTGTTCCCTTAGAAACAGTGTCCACTTAATCTAGTTTTGGAGAGAACTTTTTATTTACCCATCTATATTTTTTTCCAGAGCATCCCTCGTAAGTGTTGAAAATGAATGGAATAAAGTGTCTGGTCCAATGTTGATTTAGTTGTGGAAAAATTTATCTGACCCTGATTTGAATGGAAACTGGAATGGTTTTTGATCTGGAGAGAACAGGTTTGGGTGTCAAGCGCAGGCAAGAGTTTTGATGAAGTCAGGCCTAAGCATTTAGTTTTGTCAAAAGCTGTGGAGATGGGAAGCTCCCTCACAACCCCGCGGTTGCTCTTCAGGGAGCGTATGGGCCATTTATTCTGCTCTGTGGTATAAGCTAGTGCTGCAGCGTGTAAACCCTCCCCGCAGCTTTCAGGCTGGTTTATTCTGGCCGCTTAGTGCAGGCAGCCCGGTGGGTGATTTAGCTCTCGCACCGAGAACCTTGTCAGCCGAGCACGACCTCTGTGCATTGGCCATGGGGGTTGCTCTTTCCCAGTCGCTATTTACATTTTCATTCAGTAAATTGGGTAGGGGGAAGCAGAAAATTGTTTTGAAAAGAGGGGATTTGGTTCGTGGATCTATGGAAATCTCTTCAGAAAGACAGTGGTCCACGTTGCAATGAGTTTGAGGATCATTTCAGTATTACGTGAAGGCAGCGCTTAAAACCAAGCAAAGGTTACTCGGTGTGTGAAGCCATTCGTGCCTCAGCTGCAGCTGTTGTGACCATGTGAAAGTTGTAGTGCAGACAGAGCCAAAATACATTTGTTTGACATGAGAAGCCAGATCACAACTTCTGTAGTTATTTCAGGGGTGCTGTATTGCCTTCATGTGTTACTAGGATTTGCCCAGTACATCAAAAATTTATTAAGCCATTTGGGCTTGGCCTTTGAGGGGAATTTGACTTTAAATTATGGAGCTAGGGAGAAATAACCTGAAAATTAGACTCGTGCTTTTCAGTTCTCTTTAGTTTGAGAGTTTAATTCTCCTCACGTGTTGTAAATTCATGCATTAAAATGTCCTGTTTTAATGTGAACCAGTGAAGGTGCTCTCAAATGTGTGGATGTGCATGGAGCTCACTAAAATAATTTACTTTCCAACCGTCACATGCATGGAGGAATGTACTATTACCTGAATACGGATCTCAGCCCTGCAGAGGGCAGCGAGCAGGGCCGGTGCTGGTTTCAGCCTAAGGGCGGTCGCAGGATGGGGCCTTCAGCAGAGAGCTCCGCGTTGGGCTCCGCTGTTTGTCCCTCATCCGGCAGCTGAGGTGGTGGGGCCTGCCTTCCACCAGGGTCACTGGACTTCCTAGAAGCTGTTGCTGCCAGGCACCAGGCTAGTTTAGCTTTGCTTTTGTCTCTTACACAAGCCGAAGACCAGCTCCATCCTTCCTTCTCACTGTCGCTCTCTCCTCATTTGTAAAAATGGTTTTCACTTTTCAGGGAGTTGTGTGTTCTGTGTGGTGAAGATAAGGCCTGGGTTAACTATTTTGGAAGAATAAATAGCTTTTCAGGATTGCATTTAACTGTGGCATTTTCAGTTCAGGTATATGAGATAGTTTTTATGTGTAGATTTGATTTGTTGACCTTCCTGAATGATTTGTGGAGCCTTCTCTGCTGTTCCCTGGGACGTGGGGGCCGGTGTGCGCTGTGGTACGTTGGTGCCGCGTTACCTGTGGGCAGGTTACCTCAGCTGTAGCAGTAGTACCAGGGATACAAAGTGTGCGCTAGTTCGGCACTGGGAATCTGGATCAGGATTTAAAGAACCGCTGCAGTGTTCCCCTGGCACCGGTTCTGAGGTCACCTTGTGTATGGAAAAAATATTACCAAATTTTATGGCATGGAACGTGAGTTGATGAGCTGAGTGCATTAGAGCTGCCCTGCACACAGCCAACAAGGATTAAATCCGCCTTGTTCCCTGATCCCTATGCATCTGGAGCAGATGCTTAGGACTTTTTTAGGACTTTTTTTTTAAGAGTTTTTTAAAAAAACTCTAGCTCTGGGCCGTAGGGATAGTTCAGTCCCCATCCTGGCCGCGTTGTATCCATCTTGCAGAGCAAGTCAAACGCAGGCCTGTTCGAAATGCTTTCATTTTTTCTTCATTATGAAGTCTCAGATACAAGAGTTGATTGTGCTATATATATTTTCACATTTTATTAATTGTGAAAATTAATCTACAATAGACCTAAACCCAGTAATTTCTCCATTAAGAAAATATTTTCTTTTTCTTTTAGTTCTCAGTCAGTAATCCTGAGTGCATACTTCATTTACATTTTTACATTTTACATTTACATTCATTTACATTCATTTACTTCATCTATGTTTCATTAACATATATGTGATTTTAAAAGGCTAAACCAACTAAGATAGAACTGTAGATCTTGATGTTTGAATCTCCACAGATTGAGGAAGGCGTCATGGTCATGGAGGATGATTCTCTGGAGGAGGCTGTTAGTACCCCAAATACACCCCGCAACCTCACTGCATGGAAAATCAGTATCCCATATGTAGATTTCTTTGAAGACCCTTCCTTGGAAAAAAAAGACAGAAAGGAGAGAATTCCTGTGTTCTGTATTGATGTAGAGAGAAACGACAGAAGGGCAGGTATGCAACATTGTTAGGGATAAAATTACCTTTTAAAATTCTCCTAGCTCTGTTTTGATGGCTGTGATGGCTGTGGTGTACATGCATGTTTTTCTGGCTTTGAAATAATGAGTTAAAAATTCTGCACAAATACGTTTGACGTGTGTTATTAACAACTTGCAAATGACTCCTCACAATGAGTCAGGTCCATTTAGACTTAACACCAAAGCTTAAAGCTTAAGAATGTCCCTTTTTCCAAAAAAATCCTGTGACTCACATTAATGAGCTAACATCTGGCCTATATCTCTTTATACTCATTTTTCTTATTCCCCTTTTATTTATAACAGCATTCAAAAATACAGTCATATAAATAATGCTGTTGGCACTGAATATATTTTGGGTATGTTTGGAATATTGTTGAATAAATAGCATTTTCTCTAACCGCAAAGTGTACTGCTCATACAAAATATCTTTTGGTAATCAGGAAACACACATGCTTTCAGATAGTGTATCTGTGTCTAGATAACATTACATCCATGTTGAGTGGAAAGAATAGCATCATCCTGAGCCTGTGTGGGATGCATTAGTGAAGCTAAAGCTAACACTTTCACAAGGAGCAGGTGGTCTTCAAGTGTTATTTAGTGATATGCTTCAGGAAGAAGTATGGTCAGGCTTCAAGCTGATGGTGCAAGGAACTGTATTCCACAAGTAATATTTCTGTAACTTATTGGTTAAAAGTTTGAAAAGAGATGCAACATAGTCCTCTCTAATGAATTCTGAGTTTATAAAGTGGTCCTTTACTCAGAACTTAGGGATGCAGTAAAGGAGATGAGAACTTCTTTGTTGATGTCTTCTTTTTTTAAAAAAAAAAACACATTAACTTTTTTTTTCTGTTGTATTTTTTTCCCTTCAGTTGGGCATGAACCTGAACACTGGTCTGTCTACAGAAGATACCTTGAGTTTTATGTGCTTGAGTCAAAGCTAACAGAATTTCATGGTATGTTCCCCCACTGCTTAGACTGCCTTTCAGTACTGAGCTTAAATTAAAAATAATGAAAGCAGTGTCTGTTTTGTTTCAAGAATAATTTAATCTGCTTGATATCTTACTAGGTACATTCCCTGATGCTCAGCTTCCTTCAAAGAGAATCATTGGCCCTAAGAACTATGAGTTCTTAAAATCCAAGAGGGAGGAGTTTCAGGAATATCTGCAGGTATTAAACGAACTCTGAGGGAGAGAATGTTAATAAAACTAGCAATACAAAACTAATAAAGGAATATGTGTTAAGTTTTATTCCTCCATCCCAAAGTGATTTGAAGAGTTACAGTAATGGTTCATGTGAGCACATGAAACATGGTTAAAATTTCACGTAGCTGAAAACTGGTAAATATTTTGCAAATGACATTTAATACTATAGTAACATAATGCTTTGTAAACGTCTCTTGTTGCTCTAGAAAAACTGCTTTTGAAGATTGTTTTTAAAGTACTTCTCTCTCCTTCCTTGTACCTCAAAGAAACTTCTGCAACATCCAGAGCTAAGCAACAGCCAGCTTCTGGCTGACTTTCTGTCTCCAAATGGAGGAGAGACCCAGTTTCTTGACAAGATGTTGCCTGATGTGAATCTTGGTATGTAGTATGCCAAAGATCTGGGGGTGGAAACAACTCTGCTCCTTCCAGCTGTTAAAATCAAAGCTCAGGAAGCAAGATGTGCTGCTATTTTTTCCTCAAAGGAAAAGCTCATTTTGGCATGATTGGAAGTGGGGGTAGAAGGGTTGCTTTTGAACCTTTATATCAGCAAACAAGGTGGTAAGATTTCTCTACCAAATTATATAGTTTAGGAAGATTTATAGCATTGGTACAAGTCCAATCTAGATGAGCCAGTCATTTTTACAGCTTTTTACAATAATTAGTTAATCACCTGTATAGTTTTCGTCTTTTAAGCATCTTTTGTTACAAATACTAAACCCTTGGGTTACCTAAAAGCTGGATATGTTTTAATATATATATATAAATATATATATCTTTATTTGCCATCTTTAAAGAGCTGCATTTTTGAACTGCTGCATTATTTTCAATGAAGTACTGGACAGTGAGCATGCAAAATGCGGTAGAGCATGAAGTCTTTTGTTTGTTGTAGCTTAGTAATTTGTCATGATGTGTTGCTGTTATGTTAAGAAGTCCCAACAAATATTTGTAAAGTTTTATACACAGAGATGGTCCTTGCCCTAAAGAGCTTACAGTCTGAATGGATAACATAAAAGTAGTAAAAATGAAAAAAAGATGGAAAGTGGTATTAGCAGTGCTATCCTAAATATCAGGCAATGGTAACAGAAGTGCTTTTTTGTTCTTAATTATAGGTAAAATTATAAAATCTGTTCCAGGAAAGCTGATCAAAGAGGTAAGTCTTCCAGGTTGCCAACTTTTTAACTTCAGTGACTACTTTTACTGGTTTGCTAACTTACAGTCAAGTCAAAAATTGTAGACCATAGTTACATAACTGACAGGTCACTCACTGTCTGATTTCAGAAAGGTCAGCATTTGGAGCCCTTCATCATGAACTTTATCAGCTCCTGTGAATCTCCCAAGCCTAAACCAAGTAGGCCAGAACTTACCATTGTCACTCCAACTTCTGAGAACAACAAGAAGGTACAGTAGATTTTCTTCTTTCTCTAATTTATAGAATTGGAGAAAATTGACCTTAATCTGAAAATGCAAGGAATAAGGTGAAAAAGCCATAAATAGAAGAGATGAACCATTCAATTTACCTTCTTAGGGAAGGCAAAGGTATAAAATGGGGAATGTTTTAATACCATAAGGTAACTTCCTTTTTGAAGAGCTTCGGTGTTGAAAGGGATTGTTAGCAGGCTATAAGCCAGAATTGTCAACATGGCAGTACCTGTTTATCTGTCTTTAATGAAATGTTTGTGTACCTTTACATGTCTTAACTACAACTGTAGTCTTAAGTCTTTACTACAGTTGTGCCCTCTGACTTTTTACTGGTAAATGCCAGTGCTTCCCAGTCCCATTTTGACTTTTTACTGTGTTTTAGGAAAAGGACTTCTTATTTACCTGCGTTTGTGTTTAGAGCTTGGGAAACTCTGGGAAGACTTTCATTAGCTTCAGGGACTCTAACAAGAGATTGGTCTTTAAATTTTTGTTTTAGGCTGCTGTAGATCATTAACATCTTTGTGAAATATACAGAGAAGCATTAACATTCCTGAATTAGGATTTTGGAAATGCAGGTTCTTTTTATTTCCCTATTACAGAGTTGGCATGATTTTAGACAGATCATTTGATCTGAAATAATGGTAAGTCGGGGATATTTATGATCACAGTTAATTTACTTCTTGGCAGATTATAGTAGAAATAATATTAGTATTTTAATACACTTGACATACCTAAAGAAACCATTTAAGCAGCAAACTCTGCACTTTGCAGAGTTCCTATGAAAACAGAGCTCTTTGCTTGAAATACTTTCTTTAAGAGACCAAAAAGTAATTGTTTAAAATGGTGTTCAAAACCATTTGGGATTTGTGAAAGGTTTTTTTTTTTTTTAAAAAAAAAAACACTATATAGCATTGGTCAACTAAAAGAAAACTCGCTCTCTGAGGTGTTAGTCTTGTAGGAGACTGTTAACAGGAATTTCAGCTCTAAAAAAGGTCTCGCCAATTCTTTTCAGTCTTGGTGATCCCAGAAAAGAAACGTGTCCATATTGTGACTTGAACCTTGGAATTCTGAGGAGTTTAAAGACTAAACTTAGATTTTTTTTTTTGGCTTGGCTTGGCTTGGCTTGGCTTATGTTTTCTAATGCCTGATTTTACGAAATAGTTCTGTGGGGGAAATTCCTAGTCATCGCTGACCGGGCTCTCTGCATGTGTCTGCTCTGGCCCGGCCCGAGCCGGCACGGGGAGGCCAGCTCTGCTCTGCCATTCCTTCCTACCTCGCTGCCTGTTCCAAGAGCTGAAGTTCGTTGGTTTTTTTTAAGCAACTTGAGTTACAGGGTTTGTGAATAACTAATTGGTTCTGCGTGTTCCTTTAGATATGTTTTTAACGAAATCTTTGTTTCTTTTGGGACTTACTTGCCATAAATACAAGGAAAGCTCCCGCCCTTGGTATACTGTTTAATGACGGGCACCCAGGACATGTTGCTCTGCAGATGCTGGAGGGCAGTGCCGTGCCCAGACAGATGCTCAGTAGCCCTGGATCTGCTCTTGCTCACAGCACTGCAGACTGGCTCCAGCGGAGGTGCCCAGTGCTGATGCCTTCACTGCTCTTTCCTGAACTTGCCATCTCGGTTTAGCCACAGTGCACCTTCTCTCACAACCAGTTATCAGAGGCCTGCTATCCCAGATGATTTCCTAAGGTCGTACTTGGGAAAAGCTTCGTGCTGTGTGGCAGCGCCCCATCCTGTTTGTCACTCCTTGGGTTTGATTTGTGCCACTCCAGTTGCATCTGCCCCACCGTTCTGGTTCTGATCAGGTGTGTTTTGGAAGCAAACCTCCCCATCATTGCCACTTACCTCTTGATTCACACCTGGGAGCTGCCCTGGACCTTGTGAACTGAGTTTCCTCCAAGTGAGGCTAATGTGGGAAGCTCTCTGGGAATGCAGGTGCTAAGGGCTGCTCAGCCCAACTGGCCAGACCAAAGCTAGACTGAGGCAAGTCCCTGTAGCCCCAAAAGGAGGAAAAAAAAATATAGCATAGACTTCAAGTCCTCAGTCTGCCACAGTTTGACTCCTGTGGTGCCATGTTATGTAGTGAATATATAAGCACTGTGCAGTATCCCTAACTAGATCCTTCAGGATCCTCTGCCTAGTCACCCATTCCCAATGCAAGTTGGTGATGTGTGCAAAATTTTTGTACCAATAACGAGGCTGCCCAGAGAGGTTGTGGAGCCTCCTTCTCTGGAGATCTCCCAAACCCGCCTGGATGCCACCCTGTGCCACGTGCTCTGGGTGTCCCTGCTGGAGCAGAGGGGTTGGACTACGTGAGCTCTAGGGGTCCCTTCCAACCCCAACAATTCTGTGAGTCTGTGATACTGTGACATGGTGTGAGTTACTTGTATGGAGCCAGTGCATATATATAACAGCAGAAAAAATAAAATAAAAAGCCAAATAGAGGTCGATGAGGTCGCAGCACAGCTGTTCTTGGTAGCTGCTGAAAAAGCCCTCGGGGCAGGACAAGGATGTGCTGGCCACTTCCTCTGCAAGTGCTGTCTCGAGAAGAACCTGTAATCTCATAGCAAAAGCACTGTGACTGCAGATTCTTTCTTTTTCTCACAAATGCTGTAGTAGATTTTCCATCGATACTTCTGTTCTGTGTAACCCAGCGTGCCTGAGGCGGTGCAGATCCCTCCTCCCCTCTCAGCGCGCCGGAGGCTCCTAGGGGTGCTCAGGGCTGGGCAGTCCCTGCCGGCTCCGACGCTGTGAGCAGAGGCCCCGGCCTCGCTCTTCAGTAAGAGGGCCAGAGAGGCCTTCGGTGCGGGCCACAGCTCCGTGTTTGCTGCCTGGAGGATTTTTTCTCACTCTTCTTCCTTCTGAGTGCTCCTGGTGCATGTGTATATTAAGTATTGGCAGAAGGACTTTTAGTTAAAAATGCCTGACGAACCTGGCTAGCCCCTCTCAGTACAGCCAGTTGCATTTGGATTTTGTCCCCTGTTAGCTTTGCCAGGAGAGAAGATTTACCAGCTTTGCTGGAAGAATACAACTCCCTGTGCAGCAGTAGCTGCCCCCTCGAAAGGGCACCGAGGAGACTTGCAGACTTCTGTCTTCCTTCAGCTGTGCCTCTGCTTTGAGTGTCTGTAAACAGCTCCCTGGCCTCAGAAGAGGCTTGGCCAGCCCTGCTGGAGCAGCCGGCAGGGCTTGGCTGATGCATGCACCGGCAACACGTGTGTGCAGAGGCCTTGCTCCAGTGCCCTGCCATGGGCTACCAGCAGCAATAGCTGCTCTGGAACCCCCCGAATACCCTATATATTCATGCATAGCTATGTGCATATTTACTATGCATTAACTGATGTAGTAAAGACATTACATACGCTCTTTCTTCTACCGTTTTGGTAAAGTCATCTGTGTTTTCTTGCAAGCAAGCAGAAGCGGATGGGGAATATTCATGCTCCTGGCTGTGGATATTGCTCCTAATTTTATTTTTCCTCTGCAGTTCACACCTGCCACCGAGTGGGTGCGTGAGGACTTTTGCGTTTGCAAGTTACTGACTGCAAGTTGAGTGACTGCCTTTTTTTGATTAGACACTTGCTGTGAGGACACAGGCTTCTCTTGTTAGCTTTTTCCATGGAGGTTAACAGTCTGCTGTGCAACAATTTTCCCAGGTCTTTTTCCTTGTTTTCTTCATGTTGGCCTTTTTCTCAAGGTTACTTTTATGTTTCATTAATTTCAAGAACTTCCATTCTTGAACCAGTACCTTTACGTGGAATTTCCCCTCCCCTTCCAAGCTGGTTTTAAAATATTTCACAGTGTTAAAATCATTCATAAAATAATAGTTCCTGTTTACTCTTGAAGATCTTGGTATTGATAACATGGAATTTGTCCTGCTTGTCTTTTTTAGCGTAATTACAATAGTGAGCATTGTATCATGTCTCAAATTTTAAAATAAGCAGAAACATTTACACAGTGCCATTTTTTAAATTTAAAAGCATTTAAAAACAAAAAAGCATTTAAAAGCAAAATCATATGCTTATATTTATTTAAATTACTGAATGTAATCTTCACTCTGGTATTTAATATTGTATATTCATTTTGTTTCCACTTCACGTTCTTCTGAGATGAAATGCTGGGAAGTACAAAATATTAAGTAGAGGTGTAATGTCCCCTTGGTCGTGGCAGCTGTGTGCCTCATAATTGTGGTGTTAATGACTGCAGAGGGAGTACGTGTGTACAGTGGGGCAGTACAAAGTACCTATACTTAATAAAAAGTGTTCAGGCTCAGTAACCTTGGCATAAATTGATGAACTTTAGCTTTCTGAAATGCCTTGTGCAAGAGAGGACAAGTTTCAAGCCTGACAAGAACAAGGCACCATTATGCTTCCGGTGCAGGACATTACCCATGCTCAGAGGTATAAACCATGTTTGGCAGATATTTAAACCACTCCTAGTTGCCATGAGAGTTAAAATAACTTTTGGAGATCAAAAAGCTTTACCCCAAGATAGTCATCTCTTTCTAGAGCACCCGTCAGGCAGATGTTAATGATTTAGTGTGGGTTGTGTGGACTCTGAAACTTCACCCATGCGGCACAAGGGGCTGCTGTGAGCTGGCACAGAGCGTGTTCAGTCTGTGGGGGCATCTGAAGAACTGGGGACATTTGTTGAGGTCCCTCTGATTCAACAGCGGTCGTTGCCTGTCCCAGCTCAGTAGTGAGGGGGTGCAGATTTCGGTTTACACAGGACTCCTCAATCAGCACAGCAGGCACACTCACATACAGTGGACATGATTAATTACCTCTTTACTTTCCTGGGTGCCAGTCAGCATTAACAGCATTTGCTCCTTCGTGTAATTTATGTCATGCCGTGGTATTGTTTAGGTTGAGCGAGCTTGCTTAAAATAATGCCAGGAATTCAGGGCTGGCAAAAAGCAGGGCCTAGAGAAGTGCTAGTCAGAACCTGAGCTAGACAGGTTTCCTAGCCCGGTTTTTCCTGAGAATGGAGGGCCTTCTGTTTGGACAGTGGCATGATTTAGAGCCCGTTGTGATGCAGGTGTTTTATGGCTTCATTCATTTACAGAGAGAATTACACTATTGGAAGTAGACCAGGTATAGGTGAATTACTGGTTGTTCCTTGGAGCTGTTTTAAATTGGGAGTGTTGCAGAAACCCTTATCTGTGTGATTAGGAGGCAATGCTGTAGCTACATTGTTTTTGCCTCTGCCTCTGGGATATTTTTGTTAGAAGCTTAGCGTAAAGTCTTGTGCTTTTTCTCCATAATTGAGCAGTATTTTGCATAATTTCTTTCTGATCTGTAGATGCTGCATTTGAGAGTAATTAAAAATAAACTAGAAGCTGTTGTTAGGAATTGCTGAATCTGGAGGGTTTCAGGGCTCAGAGGCATCCCGCTTTCCAACTGCCCCAGGCTGGGACCAGGGGAACCTTCTGCTGGGTATCGGACTTGTTACAGGATGCAAAGAGGAACATCTTGGGATTGAACCAGACTCACAGCCCCAAGTTTAGGGAAAGAAGCAAAGGCAGGGGGAGGGAGAAATCAGGGTGGGTTGGGAGCAAGAAGTCTGGAGCAGCTACTGGAGATGTGTGAGCCTGCTGGGCTTGTGCTTCTCTAGGCTTTTCCTTTGGGAAGCCCTGGATTGCTGCGCGGCCCAGCTGGTGCCGGGAGGGATCCGTGTTGACGTGTACGTGTGTGTGCACGTATCTATTCGCTGCCCTGTGTTGTTAGCTTGTAGATCTGTCATTGCTTGTAGAGCCGTGTCACAGTTCATCGTGTGTGTCCAGGTCACTAGCTAACTTTCTGGCCGCGTAAGGAGGCTGCCCCGTAGCCACCTGCCTGGCTGGGGTGACACAGATGCCGGGGTGACAACAGCTGCTGAAGGGGTGACACAGGTGCTGGGGTGACAACAGCTGCTGAACTGGATGTGCTGTAGTCTGGCAGACTGAGGCAAAGTGAAGCAGAGCTGTTTGCCTCCATGAGAGGGCTGGGAGCTGGAGCAGCGAGAAGCTTGGGGACGAGGGGCAGAACTGCGACTTGAGCCACAATAATTTTTTCACTAGCTGAGGACCTGATCCTGTCCTGTTTTCAATATAATACCAATTCCTGTGATTAGGAATCATCTACTTCCTTGTATCTAGAACATACTTTTGATAGAGCAAATGTTCTTTTTCCAGCCTTTCTGTGAGGATGACAGAACAGTCACAACCCAGAGAGGTTGTGGAGTCTCCTCCTCTGGAGATCTTCCAAACCCACTCTGTGCCACGTGCTTTAGGTGTCCCTGCTGGAGCAGGGGGCTTGGGCTAGGTGATCTCCAGAGGTCCCTTCCAACCTCAACCATTCTGTGATTCTGTGATTCTTTTGTCTTTGGATGGAGTGGTTTCAATGCGACATTTCTGTTTTCAGCTCTTCAATGATCTGTTCAAGAACAACGCGAACCGGTCTGAGAACACAGAAAGGCGACAAAATCAGAACTACTTTATGGAAATGATGACTGTAGAAGGAGTCTATGACTACTTAATGTTTGTTGGTAAGAAGTGATTTCTCTTGATTATTTTTCTATTTTTTTATGGCAAATACGAAATTCAGGTTCTTCAGTAGGAAATAGAATTCCATTGTAGTGCTCTTGTTAAGTTTGCAAGCGCTGAAATAAGTTTCTTTCTTATATCCCTTTGTGTATCTCATAGAATGAGTTTATGGGCATAGAGGTCCCTTCTCTTCACACATGTGCCTAGGCTGGTTGTGCACTCTGGGCACCAATTAATAAAAATATTTGGTAGGGAAACTAGGAAACTGGAACATGGTGCATTTCTCAGAGTTGCACAAATAATAAAAACATTATATGCTTTTTTTGTGTGTGTGTGTGTATGTATATATATGTGTGTGTATATATATATATACACATATATATAAAAGTGATTTCTTTGCTCTTGCTGTTGGAGGACTTGTGTAAATGTGCTGCTGGAACTTTGCAGGTAGAGTAGTTTTTCGCATTCCTGACTGGCTGCATCACCTCTTCATGGGAGGAAGAATTCTCTTCAAAAACACGCTGGAGCTGTACACGGACTATTATCTACACTATAAGTTAGAGCAACTCTTTCAGGAGCACCGTCTGGTTTCTTTGATAACACTGCTAAGAGGTTAGTAAAGATTATGTCTTTGCCGTAAGTGCGCTATTTTGGTTTGATATTTTGAAATCCCTTCTGTTAAGTACTCAGGTACTCTCCAAATTTCATGAAACTTGACTAAAAGCCAGAGGAGTTTTAGGAATTGAGTGAAAGATCTCAGAAGTTCAAGCTGCCAAAAGATGTTAGCCACGTTGTCTGTCAGTGATGCCTTATTACAGAAATGAACAGTAATAACAGTAATTTGATAAGGTTTGCAGAGGACAAGAAAAGGAGGATAAAGGTTGTTCAGTAGATCAGATGTTTTGTGCTCTCTTGCTAAATTAATTTTCATCTGTGCCCTGTATAACAGTCTTGCTTTAAAGCATTGTTAACTTTTTTGTGTCATTTGTTGTGGTGGGCTTTTGAGTGGGCTTGAGTGTGTTTTGCCCATAAATAAGGGAAGGGAGATAAGTGACCCCCTGTCGTGACTGCTGAGAAGCATTATCTGATGGCACATCTGACCAGAGCTCCAGAGCCAGGAGCAGCTCTGGCCGTCTCAGTACAAAAAGAGACCTTGTGGAGAGGGGAGAAAAGGCGGTGGGGAGTTCAATAGTACCTGATAACAAAATTGAGTGCCTAATGTTTCTCATGAACAATTTTTGATTTTTTCAGTCTTAGGTGAATCTGAAATTTTTGATAATTCCAGACAACGCTTTAGGGCAAGGTGTAATTATTGCTTATACCTCTGTAAGGGAAGTTACATATGTTATTTGTAACATAAAGTAGGTTTGATTCAAATCTAGAAGATTTGAAAAACATAGAAAGAGTGGAAACTGGCAAAAAATATAGTTGTCCTCCTGAATATAATCAGGCTAATGTGATCAAAAGACATGAGACTATTAACTGGTGAGACTAGCATTTACTCCCAGTGAAGCTCCCATGGAAAGGAAGCTCAGCTTGCAGGGCAAAAGGCTGAGTTTTCATGCCATGCATATGCTACGTGGGTGCCTAAGACAGCCCCCTGGCCGTGTCCCTGCAGATGCCGTGTTCTGCGAGAGCACCGAGGCGCGCTCGCAGCGGGACAAGCAGCAGCGCGCCAAGCAGGCCTTCGAGGAGATGATGAGCTACGTGCCAGGTGCCTTTCCCCCCGCGCTGTGCCTTTCCCAAGGGCAGCTCCCTCGGCTTGCTAAACCACGTTCTTTACGCTGCCGACGGTCCCAGCTGGCCAAAACGCTACCCCTCATGGGCTTTCTGTGTTTTTGGTGGTGGTGTTTAAAGGCAAGACTGCACTTTTGTCCCCTGTTCGTTTTGGTACGCCCTTGAAGTTTGTGTTGTACCTGGTTAGAGATGAGGGCTGAGTTTAAAAATAAATAAATAAGGTAGTTTTGGCAGGGGGAGATTGGGGAGAGAAATACTGTATGGTTAGCAGCTTAACCTGAGCTCAGTTTACGCCCTATAATTTACGATAAAGGGGCCCAGGTTACTCCATGTTATTCCAAAAGTAACTAAGAAATGCTATCTTGTAATTTATTTAAACAAAGCAAAAGGAGTTAGTTGACTTAACATTAAAAAAAAAAAAGTGATAAAGACTTGCTAAGAAGCTCTGAAATAAAGAAAGAGCAAAGAGGAGGAAAAACTTGCATTTGCTTTACCAAATGAGTGCTTTTTCCATTTTGCCACTCAGGAAGGATAAAATTGTAATTATTTTCTTATAAAACATACATTTATTTATTTACATATTTAACTATTCATGACCAGTGTTCAAGAAAAATGAACCGAAATGGAATTACGGGGTTATGTTTATTCTGCTCCAACCAGCTGCTGTTCCGTAGCTGCCTGGTAGAGCTGCTTTGCAGAGCTTCCTAATGACTTGTGTATCTGCTGGTGTTGATTTAACAGATTTAATAGGCAAGTGCATCGGGGAGGAGGCTAAATACGAAGGCATCCGGCTCCTGTTTGACGGCCTGCAGCAACCCGTGCTCAACAAGCAGGTAACTCGCAGCACGGCCGCGACCTGCCGCTCGGCACCGCGTCTGGCAGGCGCGCGAGCCCGCGCTCAGGGCGAAGAACAGGAAAAGCCCGAGGGTTGCTCGAGTGTTCTTAACGGCTGGCTGAGATGCTGACGTTTCCTTTGTCTTGTTTTAGTTGACTTACGTGCTCTTGGACATTGGGATTCAAGAACTCTTTCCAGAGCTCAGTAAGGTATGTGCGAAAATCAAGAGCTGTAGATAAGTTCTTCAAGCTACTAGTGACTCTGGTCACTGGTGCCATTTTACTCTCGATTCCTTGTTTAGTGAGTTTAATTTTGGGGAGAATTTGCCATTTACTACTCTGTTGAAATCTTTGAAATTTGAATTGCCTGCACTTTTGTTGCTAATGAAGTCTTTCCAGATTTGTTCAGGCTCATTTGTCTAACACGCCCTTGGTCTGGGCTCCGAGTGAGCACCCTGCAGCAGCGCTGTGCAGAGAGCAGTCGGTTGTCAGCCTGCCTGCCTGCCTTTTGATGGCTTTCCGCAGTCTATTTCCTGCATTTATTGTCTTTATAAAACAAATTCTGCGCGTGAAATTCAGGTTGAGCTTCAGGATTTTTCTTGAATATATTTCACAGGGTGTTTCTCCCCTAAGTTAGGTCTGTACAGTGTTGACATTCTGTCCAGATAGAGAAGAAAGAATTCACACGTTGTCCAAAGTACTTTTCATTGTGTTTATTATCCATCAGATATTCAAACCTACAGGCATAGAGCCTTCATAAAGTTTGTCATGGTAAGTTTGCAGTTTAGATTTCCCAGGGAGCAGCAAGCGTTTGCTACCTAATCAGATAGAACCAAACCCTTCACTTAGGATTCAGCTTTGGTTGTGCAAGCTCCGAGTCGGGCCGCAGGGCGCCGGCAGGGGTTGGTTTGGGGCAGCAAACACAGCCAGGTGCCGATGCCAGCAGGGGTTGGGGCAGCCACCAGTGTTTTTGCGGGAAGGAGACAAGTTTAACGAGATTAACCCACTTGGAGCATCAGCGCTCTCGTCACTTCCTCACATCAGTGGTCAAAAGGTTTTTTAAAAAAAGAAAAAAAGACCCAACCAGCCACAGGAATGAGGAAGTAGCCGAGTGACTTGTGTGCTACAAAGTGACCTGATTTAGTCCCCTGACCTGATTCTGTTTCCCAGCAGTAAGCAGTGTATTTGCAGGAGCACTGCCCGCACTGCCCTTTCTGAAAGAAGTGAAAGGCTTTGTGCTTTAAACATCTAAGCAATTTATAAAGACTACGAACCATTGCCTTTTTGGTTTGTGTTTTTTTTATTTTCCCCCATAATAAAACCAGTAATATTCCCCCATAATATTTTCCCCCATAATAAAACCAAATATGATTGTAAATTAGTTTAGGGTTAAAGCTTTTATTTCCTAATCTGCCTGTTCATTGCCCTGCCTGGCTGCTCTGCAGCGTCCCGCAATGCCCCTGCCCAGGAAGGGATCTGGGGCGGCTGCGCTGAGGCCGGGGCCTCTCTGTCCCCTCTGACGTGTCCCTGTGTCCCGTGACAAAGGGACAGGGAAGCAGATTTTGGAAAAGGAAAGGGAGAGAAGGTCTTTCAGCCAGGAATTTCAGCTGTGTTCCTCTCCGGGGTGCATCAGGAGTATAAAGGAGCAAAGCGCTGTTTTCTGTGAGCCCGAAGGTTAATGAACATTAATAGGGCTACGGTGACCCGAGCGAGGTGGCTAAGGCAAATGCAAAGAGCAGGGAGTTTGTGTGGGGCAGACGTTCTCCATGGTGCCCTGAGTGCAGAAAAAAAGAAAGGCAGAATAAAGGGAGAACCTCATGGCTTCTGAGTGGGAATCATGTTTTGATTCCCTTTCTCCTCCTTTTTGCTCCCCAAATATCACTGAACTCCCTGTCAGGACTTTTGGGAATTCTGTTTCCTCCAAACAAAGTTCTTATTCTTCAGTTCTCCAAACAGGTTCTTATTTAGTTATCATTTATTCAGACGATCACTCCTCTGCCCAACAGAGACTACTCCTTTCCAAGTTGCGTGCACTGAAATGTGTTTGTATTTACAGGAAACGATTTCAGACCGGTCAGTGTTTATAAAGAAAGCTGAGCATCCCAGATTTTCTTAGTGCTGCTCCTCAGCAAAGAAATAATACATTTTTTATTCAGCCTGCTTCCCAAAAGGTTAAGAACGGGATATACAAGATAATTTTAAAGAAGGGTTTTTGAAGCATTGCGACATGTTTAAAAAAGCTACAGTATTGATATTTCGATTTTGAAAATAGGAAATGGTCAAAACCCAAAGCTTTAAAGATATTTTAAGAATTTGCATGTTATGTAAGGATGCTTTTATGTAAAGCCATGTGGTAG